>APFE031666811.1:17304-57067 GCA_000404065.3 Pinus taeda
AAAATTCTTTATTATATGTATTACTCTAAAATGATAAATTTATATATGAAAAAGAGACAATTATTTATAGATACTATTATGGTTGATAAATTTACAAGCGAAAATGAAAAATTTAAAACATAAATATTTAAAATCACCAAATTTTCTAATTTTCCAAAGTTATGCTGGAAACAAAAGCCTCTCACTTCTTATGTGTAATTATGACATGGCTATGATATCTTGTAAAAAAATAGCATTTTAGCTTTTCTGTCCCTACATATATAAAATCATTTTTTAACATTTACATTTTAGCTTTTTAATTTACTACATATAAAATCATTTTAGCAAGTTCCATTAAAATCACCATATTGAAAAGTAATTGAAAAAAAATATTAATAACTTTTTTTTAAACCTCTCCCTAGCAGGATCTAAGCCACTTCTATGACTTTATCTTTATCCACAAAATAGCCACTTTTATTACTTTATCTTTATTTACAGGCCACTTAATGAATTTCCTACTAATTCTTCATTAAAGTAATTTAGAAAAATAAAATTCTATAAAGATAAAGCAATAGAAGAACAAAATCTATCCCAAACAGAATAACATGAGCAAGAAAGAAGCCAGAGTCAACTAGACGATGTACCGATGACGCCAAGCAATTACTTGGAAGTGGAATTGAGTTGTTTGCCCCTCAGTTTAACACCGAGGGCCTTCTCCATCTTAGACAAGACGGCCTGATTAGGTATAGCTTTACCACTTTCATACTCCTGAATTACTTGCGTTCTCTCATTTATACGCTTCCCCAGCTCCGCCTGGCTCATCTTCTGATCAACGCGCGCTTTTTGAATCGCATGGCGAACCTCTGCAGGTACCTTCAGCAGGACGGCTGGTTCCGTCTGCTCGTCCAATTTGCGGGTATTGATAGGAGGCTGAACCTTCTTGTTGGTTCCTCCCTCAAACTTCTTAATGCTCTGAACCTGTCCGCCTGCTCTGAATGCAGCATTAACTGCCTTGGGACCTCGCGCTTCACTTGTCTTTTGAGGACGCTTGTGGATAACAACAGGATCCCAGTCTTGAGTTATCGGCCCGCTCGGTCGGCTTGGCATCTTGCCTCCTCTTTAATCCCTCCACACTATTTCTCTTCTGCAACCAATGAAAATCTCACTTCAGATGGCGCCGCCAGAAATGAGAGCTTTGTTGATGAAGGTACAAAACAAACAGAAAATATCGTCCTCTCTGGAACGAACAAACACCTTCAGACTGCAAATGCCCTCTGCGCTTGAAAAACCGACCAATCTGGGAAGGATCGATACGAAAAATATGAATCACAAGGACTCTCTCTCTCTATATAAATAGTGGGTTCACGGGTATAATTAAAACTTTCATTTCTTCCATATCTAACTCTTTTCGAGTCGGCTCTAACAGTCACTCTATCATTATCTTGGGAGTAGTTTATGGAGGTCAAGTCGGCTCTCAAGTCACTCCATCATTATTTTTGGGAGTAGTTTAAGGAGGCCGAGGAATTGATAGTTAAAAGTACACTGTAGTAGTGTTTATTATATTTTTATGGTCAAAATAGATTCAACACGATCAAAAACCTCTAAAACATCCAAAATATTAGAGATTAACAATTATAACTAAGATTTAAAATAATTCTTACTAGATTTTATCAAAATATGACTGAAATTTCTATGATTTTTAAAGCAAAAAAACAGTATCTACAGCATTATCTTGACCTACACATTAAACTAGGTCACATTTATATAGCTGCCATTAGTGTTTCATAGTAATTTTTATCATATTAAAAAAAAATTACATGTTATAAAAGCTGTACTCATATGCATTTTAAGAAGCTGTATGCATTTAAGTAAAGAAAAACAGAATATATAAATTCTCCAGGCAGGGAGACTTTGTCTTCCCTGTATATGGGTGTTAATTTACTTTATTGGGGCTTAAGCCGACTTTGGTCTTACCAGTCAAGGTTCCAATTCCATGCAATGTCATATGATTTAAAATTTTAATCAAACTCTCAACTAAGGTTATGGTGTCATTCAATTTTCAAAATTTAAGTACTTGTGGTGTCATTCAATTTTCAAAATTTAAGTACTTGTGTTTTAATTAACTATTATTTAGATTTATACCTTACAAAAATGGATACTTTTTATTATGATTTTTAAAATTGATTTAATATTTTATGAATTAAAATGGAATTCAATATTTAAATTTATATAAGAGAAAAATATTTATTATATATAAATAAATTTCACAAATATGATTTTTTTTTAAATAGAATTTATTATTTTAAAAAAGGAACTTAAAATTTTATAAGGGAAAAAAATTATTAAGTGTTTTCATTTTCATGACATTGAAAAAATAACATTGTGTATTTATAAAAATTTCATGATATCAAGTAAATGAAACAAATAAATTTATGTAATTAGTAAGTACAATAGTGCTTAAAGTCTTCATTTTTGATTGTTTGTTGTGATTTTGTGATAATTTGATTGAACTTACTTGACTTGACATGACAGGGATATTGGAAACTTAATTCTCATTACACAAACTTGAATGGCCTTTTTGTTGTTTCCTTTTTCATGTCAATGGTTGGGACTTGGTGTTCATAACCTTAACAAGCAAGAGAGAAGGGTCAATTATCATGAATAATGAAAGAAATATTAATATAGATCCAAGACAAAGGCGAACCTTGACATGCTGTAGTGAATGTTAACATGCCTATCAATCAAAATTTTGCTTACTATCTTATATGCTCCACTTCATAATGTTCATTATATTATTATTTATCAAGTGTATATTCCCTAAAAAACGGTTGATTTTAATGTTTTTGATCCAAAAATAAAGGTTTTTAAAGCTAAAATTCTCATCTTGAGATTCTATTTTTTATCAAAATGGTAATCATGCTAAACATTGTTGTCAAATTCCCCAAATGGGATGACCATACAAACAAAAGGTCATCCCACTAGCCCACATGCTAGCAGGACATGGCAATGCACTCCTTCAAGATTTTAATTAAGACATGCACTTTGCACAAGATGTTGCCACATTCCACCATCTAGAGGGTTTGCATGGCATTCATTACTCAACTCTATCTCTTGCATGAAGGGAGATTACATTGGACTTCCAATTGGGTTTCATAGTTGATAGTACAATTCTCATGAATTTGACCAAACCACAAAGTCCTGCCACTTTCTGGAATTCAACGATTAGCATTCAATGAACATTGAGTTGGGATTCTACACACTAGAAACAGATACACATAGCATCACCTGGTTTAAAGTGGAGAAAAAGTTTGTTTCCCTTATCAACATACTTTGATTCTCAAGGTTTAGTTCAAGTTTTCTGAAGCATGCAATAGGCTCCTTATTTATACCCAGTACAATTTATTTTTAGTAAGTTATGCATAACAGTCAATCCAAAGAATAAGCTAGAAAATCCTAGTTGATTCCTTATCCCATTCTATTGTCAGCCTCCTCCCTCTTGGCACCCTTGTTCTCTGGGTTGTTGAATCTTAATTCCAATTGGCTCTTCATTCCTTCAACTAGTATGAATTGAAAGCAAGGCATAATCCTCTAAGATAGCTTCCTTTGGATCCCATTGGTTTAGCAGGGCATAGGTATGATATGATTTTTTGGTTATAATCACTCTCTTCTAATTCACAACTTGTTCCAAATATGTTACTATAGTTGTCAAATGCTTAGGGGTAGCTTGTGTTATAGGTGATATCTGTGGGATTTTGAAACTAATACATTGCCCCACCACATTTTTTGAGTTCCCTGCGCCTACCATAGCTCTCTCCCTCTTTCAATTTGTATCCATGCCCAAGAAAAGAGCCACAATGTGATGGGAAGTAGTATATTACCAAGAGAGAGATCTATCCAGAGCTCAAACTCGAGCTGAAAGCTAAGCCACTTACCATAGAGACTTGATAACTTAACTAATTCAAGAGGAGATCACTCAAGTGGAAAGGGATCTCTCAAATGAAAGATGCAATATTATAGACACAAAGGTTTTTGCCAAAATGGAAAATTGGGTTCTTGATGCATGCCACACTAGAGCTGGTATAATCAATATATGTACAATGTAGACATCTACTAGCATCTCATGTTTCTCTTGGGGAGGGTGCTTGTAAACAGGAAATAAATCAGGGAAGACATCATCTTTACCATGAATCAAATGCAATGACATCTAATTGTAATGAGCCACAGGCTTGTGAGAATGAAAAGGATATGGACACTCCTCCGATCTTGGTTGTTCCCCTGGTGGAAATAAGGATCCCATCCCCATCTAAGCAACTTATTCAAAGAAATAGCCATGCATGTTCATCTTCTTCTCTACACTTATTTCCTTCTATTTTTTTATTTCTTTAGTTTCTAGAATTAGAAGGACCTTGTTGTCAAAACAATTAGATTTTGTGTTTTTTTAGATCCATATACTCTCTCTTATATTTTGACATTTTGAATCAATTCAATTTCTATGTGTATTTTGGTTTCCCTAATGGAAGGCCAACACAAATTTCAATAATTATGCATGAAAACCTTTGAAAGAAATAAATACAAACCTTAGTTCACAAAAAAAGCATGATTGTTGTCAAATTAAAAAACATTCATTATGCACCTCATGCATCGCTTGGATTGTATTCCATCTTATCTAGATTCAACAACCTAGAATTATATTCACTAAAAGTATTAATTTTAACATGCCACAAAATGAAATAGATTAAACAAAAACTATCTTATACAAATCCATAGATTAAATTTATATATATTAGAAGGATCTTTTGATAGTGGCCCTAAGATTCATTGTTTTTAGAAAATTTCTTAAATAAATGTACTAGTTGTATATTTGATGCATATTGCATTGATCACAATGATTCTTTATAGTGATTTTTTTTTCCATAAATCAATGAACAAGGTTGTCTAGAATTTGGGATTTGTTCTACATTAGAAATTGCCACTATTTGATGACACTAATACTTACTATACTACTTAGATGCATTTTAGCAAAAAGATACACGACAACTTTTTATTTCGTACTTGGTGCAAACAATTACTGTTATCACTATTCCTATTGTCATATCCATTTAACAAATTTGCAAAATTATTTTAGATTATATTTAGGTATAAAATGAATTTCATAGGAAAAATATGATTCATCTATTCAAATTCTAAAACTAATAAAATTTCAAGAAATTGGGCTGATGATAATTGTTGAAATAGAAATATAGAATTCAAATATGACTGTTTATTATATTTTTATTTGAAAATAATTAAATATTAGCCCATGGGAGATAGCTCAGTTAGCTATGGCCTGTTATGAATTAATGTGTAAACTATGAGATTCAAGGTTCAAATATCCCTAATTAACTTGTGTTTGTGTAAGGGGCATATGTAGAAACCTAGAGGTTATAGTGGTAGTGGTAAGTATCGAATCCATGTCACGCAAGTTTGGTTCTTGAATGATGAAATTTTTTGAAACAAATTTGTATGAATGTAGATACTAGATGGATTTTGTGCATCATTTTTTCTATAACTTTTAATATTGATTACATGTATATTTTCAAATTAATAAATGCAATGAAGCCTTAAAATAATGAGTGTGAATGTTAGGCCTTGTTATGAGGGCCTTAACTTATTCATAATTATTTTAAAACTATGTTGGTCTTCATTTATTCTAGTGTGAATTCTTTTTCAATTTTAGACATGATCTAGCCAATCAAAATTTATAGCAAAAATAAAAGACTTCTTTTTTATATAAATTTTATATATGTCCAAATGTCTTCAAATTCACTATTAATTAATGTGTAGAGCATATACAAAATCATGGTTGAAAATCAATAAGCTGTAAAAATGGATGTGCTTTAAGTTTATCTAGACCAAACAAAGAGGGTTGTTGGTCCAAACCTAAAACCAAATCCTCCTCATCCACCACATTATTGAAAAAGGTGTTCTTGCCAAATATTTATTGAAATTAACAACGCGTGTGACATTGACAAAGTATGTAACATGCATGTGTTATATATGCACATGCATTAAATAATTTTCATTGAAATCTTTGATTCATTGTCAGAATCAGACCCCAAATCTATGGGTCCTCCTGTTGGGATCCCAAGGGCTGAAAACATCGTTTCATTACTGGAATCGAACCCCAAGTCAATGGGCCTATCTCGTGCCAATCCCACAGCTGTGACCTTCTCATCTTCCTCTGACTTGAAATATTGGTTTTGCTGCATGGTGGTGACGACCTTCTATTTCCCCTTTTTTGTCATTCCTTTCAGGTCTCAGCTCAGGGTGCATCTTCCAACAATTTTCTTCATCATGCCCCTCTTTCTCACAATGTGTACAAGAGGGCTTTGCTCCCATTCTCTTGGTTTTTGCCATTCTCCTTGGGTGGTCATTCACAAACCAAACTTGCGTGACATGGATTTGATACTTACCACTACCACTTATAACCTCTAGGTTTCTACATATGCCCCTTACACAAACACAAGTTAACTAGGGAGATTTGAACCTTGAATCTCATAGTTTACACATTAATCGATAACATGCCATAGCTAATTGAGCTACCTCCCATGGGCTAATATTTAATTATTTTCAAATAAAAATATAATATACAATCATCTTTGAATTCTATATTTCCATCTCAACAATTATCATCAACCCAACTTCTTGAAATTTTATTAGTTTTAGAATTTGAACACATGAATCATATTTTTCCTATGAAATGCATTTTATGCCTAAATATAATCTAAAAGAATTTTGCAAAATTATTAAATGGATATGACAATAGGAATAATGATAACAGTAATTGTTTGCACCAAGTTCGAAATAAAAATTTGTTGTGTATCTTTTTGCTAAAATGCATCTGAGTAGTATAGTAAGTATTAGTGTCATCAAATAGTGGCAATGTCTAATGAAGAACAAATCCCAAATTCTAGACAACCTTGTTCATTGATTTATGGAAAAAAATCACTATAAAAAATCATGGTGATCAATGCAATATGCATCAAATATACAAGAACTAGTACATTTATTTAAGAAAATTTTCTAAAAACAATGAATCTTAGGGCCATTATCAAAAGATCCTTCTAATATATATAAATTTAATCTATGGAATTGTGTAAGCTAGTTTTTGTTTAATCTATTTCATTTTGTGGCATGTTAAAATTAAAACTTTTAGTGATTATAAGTCTAGGTTGTTGAATCTAGATAAGATGGAGTACAATTGCAAGTGGTGCATGAGGTGCATAATGAATGTTTTTTAATTTGACAACAATCATGTTTTTTTTGTGAACTAAAGTTTGAATTTCTTTCTTTCAAAGATTTTCATGCATAATTATTGAAATTTGTGTTGGCCTTCCATTGGGGAAACCAAAATAGACATAGAAATTGAACTGATTCAAAATTTCAAAATATAAGAGAGAGTATATAGATCTAAAAAAACACAAAATGTAATTGTTTTGACAACAGGGACCTTCTAATTCTAGAAACTAAAGAAATAAAAAATAGAAGGAAATAAGAGTAGAGAAGAAGATGAACATGCATGGCTATTTCTCTGAATAAGTTGCTTAGATGGGGATGGGATCCTTATTGCCACCAGGGGAGCAACCAAGATCGGAGGAGTGTCCATATCCTTTTCATTCTCACAAGCCTATGGTTCATTATAATTAGATGTCACTGCATTTGATTCATAGTAAAGATGATGTCTTCCCTTATTTATTTCCTGTTTACAAGCACCCTCCCCAAGAGAAACTTGAGATGCTAGTAGATGTCTACATTGTACATATATTGATTATACCCGCTCTAGTGTGGCCTGCATCAAGAACCCAACTTTCCATTTTGGCAAAAACCTCTGTGTCTATAATATTGCATCTTTCATTTAAGAGATGCCTTTCCACTTGAGTGATCTCTTCTTGAATTAGATAAGTTATCAAGTCTCTATGGTAAGTGGCTTAGCTTTTAGCTCGAGTTCGAGCTCTGGAGAGATCTCTCTCTTGGTAATATACTACTTCCCATCACATTGTGGCTCTTTGCTTGGGCATGGATACAAATCGAAAGAGGGAAAGAGCTATGGTAGGTGTGTGGAACTCAAAAAATGTGGTGGGGCAATGTATTAGTTTCAGAAGCCCACAAATATCACCTATAACACGAGTTACGCCTAAGCATGTGAAACTATAGTAACAAATTTGGAACAAGTTGTGAATTAGAAGAGAGTGATTATAACCAAAAAATCATATCATACCTATGCCCTGCTAAACCAATGGGATCCAAAGGAAGCTATCTTAGAGGATTGTGCCTTGCTTTCAACTCGTACTAGTTGAAGGAATGAAGAGCTAATTGGAATTAAGATTCAACAACCCAGAGAACAAGGGTGCCAAGAGGGAGGAGGCTGATAGTAGAATGGGATAAGAAATCAACTAGGATTTTCTAGCTTATTCTTTGGACTGACTGTTATGCAAAAATTACTAAAAATAAATTGTACTGGGTATAAAATAAGGAGCCTATTGCATGCTTCAGAAAACTTGAACTAAACCTTAAGAATCAAAGTATATTGATAAGGGAAACAAACTTTTTCTCCACTTTAGACCAAGTGATGCTATGTGTATCCTTTTCTAGTGTGTAGAATCCCAACTCAGTGGTCAGTGAATGCTAATCGTTGAATTGCATAAAGTGACAGGACTTAGTGGGTTGGTCAAATTCATGAGAATTGTACTATCAACTATGAAACCCAACTGGAAGTCCAATGTAATCTCCCTTCATGCAAGAGATAGAGTTGAGTAATGAATGCCATGCAAACCCTCTAGATGGTGGAATGTGGCGACACCTTGTGCAAAGTGCATGTCTTAATTAAAATCTTGAAGGAGTGCATTGCCATGTCCTGCTAGCATTGGGGCTAGTGGGATGACCTTTTGTTTGTATGGTCATCCCATTTGGGGAATTTGACAATAATGTTTAGCATGGTTACCATTTTGATAAAAAATAGAATCTCAAAATGAGAATTTTAGCTTTAAAAACCTTTATTAACAATAAGGTCATTTTTTTTTTTGTCTAATATAAGGGTTATTAGACAAATTAACGACCCAACAAATTCGTTCACTTTCGGGAGCTAGGTTTCATGCCCCAGGGTTAGTGATATTGTAGGAAACTTAAACCTGGCCCACATCCCATCTTTGACCAAAACTTTGACTGGCTCGTTCTCCCTCATACGAGGTCGGATTGATGAACTGTTCACACCGTTGTGATCAGGACGACAAGATCTATGCTCTAGTGCTGGTTCAAAAGCATTCTGATCACTTTGGTTTTTAAGCTTCCATAAACCCTCTTTGTCTTATGTGTGTCCCTAGAGTCACCTGGATCAATCCTCCCGACTGAGGAGATTTTGGGTCCTCCAAAAGCATTTACACTTAGCACATTGTTTGTATCCTTTTCAATCCACACTTTCAATCACCTCCACGAAACTAGTACATCTTTTGCAATCATGCACACCACACATGACTCAACAACCCTTCCTTGCCAGGAGTTTATAGCACACACTCATCAACCAAGGATTACATAAAAAGTAATCAATACCTCAACTACTAATAAGGAAAGGCCAAAATATCATCATTGTGTTTTGAAGTGATGGGAAACACACCATAAATTTTACGTTTACTTGCAAGGTATGATTTACAATGGTGGCCATAACAAGCTACTACCTCTAAAAAAACCAACTTAATAAAGTGGACCACCATGAAAGAGGTGGATTCATTTGTTGAACATGTTCACCTTTCGGCTCCTCTAGTGAGGTTTCCAGAGCATGGAGCATCGGACATGTGGTTTGTTGGTGTCCCTCTTTGTTGCAATGACTACAACGATTCTTTTTCCTCCAAACTTTCGGGGCTGCCTTGGGGCAAGTTCCCCTAGTGTTCCTCTGATAAGTGTTCATGGGGCCCTCAGTATTTCTAGACTGTGAGGAAGGAATTTTAGCATATGTCGTTGGCTGGCTAGCAGTATTGGAGCTTTTTCCCATTTCTTTTCTGGTGTATCCAAGTCCTACACGACGTGGCAATTCCTCGACTTCGATGGGGTTTACGATGCCTTGGCCTTTGATGTCGAGGCCCTTTCCTCGATACCCCATATTCTTCAATAGTTTGGATCCAATCTGTGTAGTATGTTTTTCAAAAGCAGTGAATTGATCATCATGAAAATCATATGAAATTGGAGAATCATTTTTTACCTTGGGATGACGATGCTGCAGCTTTTCCAAGGCCTCATCCTTGGCTTGCAAGTGGCATAGTAATCTTTGTTTTTCTTCCCTTGCCTCCTGTAGAAGCTTCCCTAGCTCAACATTCTTTGCTTGGATGTGGTGGTTGATCTCCTCAAGTTCTTGGAGTCCTGTTGTGGGGAGTGCCCTTTTCATTATGTCTGTTGAAATATTTTATTCATAGTCAGAATCAGACCCCAAATCTATGGGTCCTCCTGTTGTGATCCCAAGGGTTGAAAACATCGTTTCATCGCTAGAATCGAACCCCAAGTCAATGGGCCTACTTCGTGCCAATCCCACAACTATGACCTTCTCATCTTACTCTAACTCGAAATCTTGGTTTTGTTGCATGGTGGTGATGACATTCTGCTTCCCCTTTCTGTCATTCCTTTCAGGTCTCAGCTAACGGTGTAGCTTCCAACAATTTTCTTTGTCATGCCGCTCTTTCTCACAATGTGTACAAGAGGGCTTTGCTCCCCTTCTCTTGGCTGTTGCCGTTCTCCTTGGGTGGTCATCGCGTTCATGTGTTCCCTTGTTTTCCAGATGAATGGCCTTTACACTGGCCGAGTCAATGGTAGTAGGTTCAAACATTAACAACGAATATCTAATGTAACTATGTAATGATCCAATATACTTAGTTGCCACTTCAGGTGAATCTAATGATATGCCCAAGTTTAGTGCTTGTTTTCTAAATTCCTCGGTAAAGCTTTGCATGTTTTTCCACTTGCCTTGTCTTAGGTATTGCCACTCCATTAATGCTTTTTGCTTATAACCTAAGGGACATAATTGATCTTTTAATGCAGAAATAAAACTTGGCCATGAAGAAAGAATATTACCCATCCTCTTACCGCTTCATAATTTACTCTCCCACCAGACAAGAGCGGTGTCGTTTAGCTGAAGCGAGGCCAACTGGATTTTTGCCTCATCCTCCTCGATCCGCTGAACCCTGCAGTAAACTTCGATTTTCCTAATCCATTTGTTCAATTTCTTTGCATTACTTTCACCGTTAAACATAGGGATATCAAATTTTACATTTAACTTAAAGAAAGGCTTTTTAGATGTGTTTCCGGTATTCCTATGATCATGGTGAGAAGAAGAGGAAGAAGAAATTTCACTTGCTCACGGAGAAGGAGGTGGATCTCCTCCATCATCTTCGTGCACTGAACCTTGTCCTTTTGGAGATTTCCCCCCAACACTGTCAAGTTTTTCAAGTCTTGAGAACATCTTCTCAACATGATTTTCCATCGTGTAGAAAGTCTTGCGGATGTTTACCTCCTCTTCATATCGAACATCGTCCTCCTCACCCATGTTTCTCTTTTGACGCGCACATCCCACTTCAGGATTGAAACACTTTAATTTGCCTTCACCTCTTCACAACCTATTTCTGGTTAGCATTCAAACATGAAATTTTCATCCACAAAGTCCCGCACTGATACCACTTGATCCCAAAAAATATTTTCCTTGTGATGCATTAAAGAATTACATATTAAGCTTGCATTTAACCATGAAATTATAAGTGCATAAAGAAGAGGAAGAGAATAATAACAAGTCACACATAGAAGACACATGATTGATATCAGAGTTCGTCCAAGAGGGACTACATCTCTAGGCCCTGCTCGAATTAGTGGGGAGGCCCTGTTTTCATTATATGGAAAAATAATGAAAGTACATCAAAAAGTCAAAATGATGACCTTATACCTCCAAAATTGAAGAAGCCTGAAAATTGCAGATATCTGATGGAGAAATGGACAACACCGTTGAGTTGGTGGCATCAAGAAATGCTGAATCCATATAAAATTTGTCAAAAACTGACAAAGTGAAAATTTGGCCCCTTGGAGAAATTGCTTAGATCATGGTTCTGAACCCCTCTCTACATTGCTCATGGTTCCACCTACATAGAAACGTGTGCCCTCTCCTTGCCTCCTCCTCCTCCCCCTGGGCGCACTATGAAAATAGGTTGATATGTAACTCGGTGGGTAGATAAACCAAGGAGATGGTTGGGCACATTGGTTAAAATTAAAAGTAGTTGAGGAGGGGTTAGGGGATCAAAACCTGCCCCTCTTGAATTAGCATAACAAATTTTTTGTTTTCATTTTTTTGGCAGCGGTTCTACTGTTTTGTTGGCCTGCACCCCCAAATCTGTTGGCAGATCCGTATAAGGTGCGTGGGGGGTTCTTAATGGAGGTGGGTCTCACTCTCGGTGGCCTGATTCCCCCCCAAATTTGTTGGCCCTTTTGTATTAATGGTAAGGTGGATGGGCGGCGGGGTTGACAACCCGTGCCCCCCACCATATATAATGTGATGTCATTGTGTGGCTCTAGGGGTAGCGGGGTCATGGCTAGCCACCCCAAATTAACTTTCAGTTATGGTGGTTGAGGGAGGGCCGGCGGGAGTCATGGCTTGTTTGCCCATAATTAAAATTTTGTTTTTGGTTGTTGGGGGATGGCAGGGTTGGTGGCTCGCCACCCCAAAAATATATTTATTTTTATTTTTATTAATAATAAGGTCATTTTTTTATTTTGTCTAATATAAGGGTTATTAGAGAAATTAACGACCTAACAAATTCACCCACATTCAGGAGCTAGGTTTCATGCCCCGGGGTTTGTCAAATTGTAGGACACTTAAACCTGGCCCACAACCCAACTTTGACGAAAACTTTGACTGGCTCGTTCTCCCTCATATGAGCTTAGATTAACGAACCGTTTGCACCGTTGCGATCAAGACGACAAGATCTACGCTCTAGTGCTAGTTCGAAAGCATTCTGATCACTTTGGTTTTTGAGCTTCCATAAGCCCTCTTTGTCCTGTGTGTCCTTGGAGCCACCTGGATCACCCCTAAGCCCACTGCTCTCTATCCCTTCCTATCACTCCCCCTTTCCCTAAACCTCTTTATATTTCTTTCTCCCTTTCCTTATTTGTTACGCCTCTCTATATTTTTCATTCCATGTCACTCTCTTTACCTCTTTCGATTTTTCTCTAGTCCAATTCCTTCCTCTATCTCTCTCTCCCCTTCCCTTTCTATCTATTCCCCTTTCCTTATCTTTAGTATCTATATATCTCTCTCCCTATGCCTGCATCTAATATCCATTTCTTTATCACTTTCCCTACCTCCCTATCTCTCTTTCTTTCCTTCTCTCTCTCTCTCTCTCTCTCTCTCTCTCTCTTTTAACATGAACTCTCTCTGACTTCCCCATTTTCCTCTCTCTCTCTCTCTCTCTCTCTCTCTCTCTTTAACATGCACTCTCTCTCTAACTTCCCTATTTTCCTCTCTCTCTCTCTCTCTCTCTCATCCCCCTCTACGTACCTTTCTCTCTCTATCCTTAAGTCTCCCTCCTATATTCCTCTCCCTACCATTTTCTAAGCCTTTCATCTCTCTTTCTCTCCATCCCAAACCCCATCTTCATCATTTTCTCTATCCCTATCCCTTTCTCTCTCTATCTTTATGTATCCCTCCTATATCCATCCCTCTCTCATTTGATAATCACATTTCTCTTTATTTCTCCCTAACACCTTCCTCTCTCTCTCTCTCTCGCTACATTCCTTCCCATTTTATGTCTCCTTCCTATATTCCTATTATTATCTCCCCTTTATCTATCATTCTTTCTCTCTCCATCCCTCCATCTCATTCCTCTATATCTCTGTCATTATATCCCCTTTATCTATCATTTTCTCTCTCTCTCCATCCATCCCTCTCATTACCTTATTTTCATCTTTTTCTCTTTCTCCCTCCATATCATTCCTCTATTTTCATCCCTCTCTCTATCTCTCTCTAGAGCCAACCAATAGAGACATGGAATAAGGTGAGGAGAAGTTTGTTTTATACTTAATATAAAAAGAGAGAGGAATATGCACACAAAAGAAGGTAATGTGTAGTATGTGTTATATCTAATATGAAAAGAGAGAGGATTGCTTTGATTGCATTACAGCTCCTAAGAGTTCATGACTCATCAAATTAGTAACCATGATGGTTTTAGAGCAAGAATTCTAATTTTGAGATCCTAACTTTTATCAAGTTTTTAATCATGCTGAGCAATGTTGTCAAATTCCCTGGATAGGATGACCATACAAATAAAGGTCATCCCACAAGCCCACATGCTAGTGAGATGTAGTGACACACCCCTTCAAGATTTTAATTAAGACATGAATTTTTCACAAAATGTCGCCACATTCCACCTCTTAGAGGGTTTGTATATCATTCATTACTTAGCTCTATTTCCTACATGAAGGGAGATTACTATGGATTTCCATTTGGATTTCATAGTTGACAATATAACTCTCATGAATTCGGCCAGCCTACAAATTCATAACACTCTTCTAGCATTCAATGATCAACATTCAATGGGAAATCAGTTGGGATTTCACACACTAGAAAGGATACATAGAGAATCACCTAGTTCAAAGTGGATAAAAAAATTGTTTTCCTTGTCAACAAACTCTAATTCCTACGGTTTAATCTAGGCTTTCTGAAGCATGCAACAAGCTCCTTATTTTTAGCCCAGTGCATTAGAGAAATTTTGAGGTGTAAAATGGGCCTCCTAAGGAATATTATAAAATAACGGTGGAAATAGTAAAATATGATTATATTACTTTATCAAGTTTTGGAGGGAAAATAGGAAAAACTACTTTTTTCAACTTGTATTTTCGACTTATATGCCCATGATTTTTACTCAAATTTCAAGCAGGAGCACCCATTGGATGCATAATTTAATTTTGAATCTGAGTACCCATGTTTCATACTTTCGATGGGCCCTATTACATGAAAAACGTGAAATACATGCAAAAAAATTATTGCAGCTATGTTTTTTTCATGTATTTCACATTTGTTTATCAAAAGTATGCATTTGGATGAAATATTAAATTCCATATCCAATGAGTGCTTCCGCTTGAAATTTGAGTAAAATCGTAGGGAGATAATTTTAAAATACGAGTTGAAAAAGTAGTTTTTTTTTCCTCAAAAACTGGTGAATCATCGCCCATGGTTGACATCATCATATTGAACCCTATTGGTTATTATAAAATTTATTTTTTTGTAAATTTTTGTTTTGAGGCCTATATTTTACCTTAAAATTACTCTAATGCAATTACCTTTTAGCAAGTTCCACTTAACAGTTCGCCTGAAGAATAGTCTAAAAATCCTGGTTGATTTCTTATCCCATTATTGTTAACATCTTTCCTCTTGGCACCCTCATTCTCTCGACCAATGAATATCAATTCTGGAAAGTGGCTCTCTATCCCTTCAACCAGTGTGAACTGAAAGAAAGGCATAGTCCTCCAAGAAAGCTTCCTTCGAAGCCCATCAATCTAGTAGAGCTTAGGTATGATATGATTTTTTGGTTTCATTTTCTCACTTTTAATTCACAACTTCGTTTTGTAGAAATTAATGTGTAGATATGGAACTACTCATGTAATTTACTAAAACACAAGACTCAAATCTACTCTACTCATATGTGGAATTCAATTCATGCTCGAGAAGAAAAATAATAAACATGCATGAATATTTATCACACATAAATAGAGATGTATCTAGTGGAAAGAAACTGCTCAAAGCCCATTCCTATATGTATTCCATTAATCAAAGAATACAAATGAAATACAATGCTTGCTCAAGCCTTAGAACAACCTGCAACTATATAGTCTATCCCTCTATTTGATTCATTGACTATGGCCAACACTTAGCCAATTTTCAAGCCCTCTAAATTTTTATTTCCTTGCATTGTTCATTGAGGAAGTAGGTCCTTATTAATTAGGGAATTCCTCAATTGGAATTGCGTAATCCATCTAGACTCATCCACTAACTGCATGCACCACTTGCACACTTCAGAATAGTCTACAATTGATATTACATTGCCTTGGAATCTCCATCTCAACTGGGTTACTCAAATTCTCTACGCGCATCAGTTATTTTGGGTTAATTGATTAGTCAACTGGTTGATCACTGATTGGGCTGAAGTTACACTTCCACAATTGGACCTTCCACTAGTTCCTGTAATAGTTAGAACTAATTTAGCCTACCATAACTTAATTTAACTGAAATAAATTGCTACAAATAAGCAATCAATCATATTGATTTAACTCACATTTCCCCAAATTGAATTAACTGAGTTAATTCAGTGACAATTTCCATGTCACCGGAGTTAACTACCTCCAAGATTTCTGCTAAAATAGAATTTCGAATTTTAATCTAGTTTGAACACGGAAAAGTCAAACAAAGATTTTCTTGCTACATTTTCAACACTCACTCTCAAAAATAAAGGGATTATTAGATACCTTGATCCTGCCTCTATGGTACTCAAATTTTCCTCTTGACAAAGCCTTTGTCAAAATATCTTCATCTTGTTCCTCTATAGGAATGTATTCCAACACAATCCACCTTTGCACATAATCCCTTAGATGGGGATTCCAGATATCTATATGCTTGGATCGATCATGAAATACATGATTTTTAGAGAGTTTGATACAACTTTGATTATCACAATAGATCACAGTAGGATCCATCATCTGACCAAATAGTCTGACAACGATATTTCTCATCTAGATCACCTCACACATGCTGCTTGACTGGAAGCCATGTACTTTGCTTCTGCTGAACTGAGTGCTACAAACCTTTGCTTGTTGTTGTACCAAGAAACCATTGTGGACCCAACACTAAAATTCGTCATTTTGTACTCTTCTATTGTGATGGACTCCGCACCCAATCTGCATCTGTGAATCCTTAAAGCTTCACTCCCTCTGTCCGTCTGTATCATAATCCAAACTGGGTGGTGCTCTGAGGTACCCAAGAACATGCTTATTTGCCTTCGAATAGAATTTGGTTGGAATAACCATAACTTGACTAATTTGGTTGACTTCATAGCACATGTCTAGTCATGTGTTCACAAGATACATTAGTGAACCCACAAGATGTCGATAAATGGTAGCCTCCACTTCCTCACCTGAAGTGGCATCTTCCTTCCTCTAACTATCTGTTAGAGGAGTGTCCATGGGTTTTCTACTCTCCATGTATAACTTCTTCAGGATCTAATTGGAATACTTTCCTTGAGAGACAAGCAGTTCCCCATCTCCTTGCCATACTTCCAAACCAAGGAAATAATGCATGAGTCTCATGTCCTTCATTTCAAATTCTCTTGCAAGGTCGTCCTTGCAACATCTGATCAACTTCTCATCAGTGGTTAAAATTAAATCATCGACATATAACACAATAATCAATAATTTACCTTAAACCACAATATGATAAAGGTTTAAATCTACTGCACTTTTGGTGAAGCCCAACCCAAAGAGATAATTTTTGATCTTGGTGTAGCAAGCATAGCGTGCTTGCTTCAATCCATACAATGCTTGCTTGAGTATAGACACATATGACTATCTATCAAAGTTCTTCAAAACCTTTTGGTTGCTTGATGTTCACCTCCTCCTAAATAACTCCATTGAGTAATGTTGTCTTCACATCCATCTGGTTTATCTTCCACCCCATCCGTGCAACCAATGCATAATTGATTTGATGGATGAGTACCTTGCTACTTGATCTGAAATGGAGCAGATTAGTAATGTTGTAATAAATCCCCATTCAGAATAAAACCCAAGATGCTTATCATTTGTTATCAAGTGCTTAAGGATTCAACATTTTTTCTTAATTCACTAATTCCCATGAGAGTTTCTTATGTAAATATTATAAATAATTTAACATAAAACATATGTTGAACAACAACAAGATAACAACAAAGAACATAAAAATACAAACACAATACAAATATTTGATGAGTAGTTCAACCCTCCTAGGCTACGTCTCCTTGGTCCAGCTTCCAATGCTTGTGCCTCTCTATTATGCTCAAAATTACAACAAAAGTGTGTTACAATTCTCAAATGCCTCTGAAACCCATCTCAATGAGTTCAAAATAGCCAAAACTGCTAGAATTGACACTTTTTGCACCTAATTTGGATAAGAACTGAAGAAGTTATGACCTCTCCCAGTTCTCCCACAATTTTCTCAACAAATTTCCCCTTTTTGGTCACTAAGCATCAAATTCGGCCTGAAATCTACCATTTTTTCCACATTTCGACGACTGGAGCCATACTTCCCGACGTGTTCAGAAATCGCAATTACAATTGGCATTGGAAGAGAGACAAACAAAACAACTCCTTTCAAAAACTTCAATCGTCGATCAGCAACAAAACACATCGCAGTCGGCTATCGACGAAGAAATGGGTGCACATAATATGCCACACTTTTGAAACTGCGATGAGCATTTTGTGATGGTGGACTTAACGATTTATACACCATGGTTCATCATAATTTCGCGTCTAGTATATATCAGCTTGTCGCAATCAACGCGGGACCTGAAAATTCCTACATTGCAACCTATTCTATTTTCGCATTTTGTTCCATCGGCATTCTGCTATTGGCACGAGCAAGGTGATTCTTAACAAGACTTCTTGCTGCGATCTCGGTGGGAATGGGGACCGATTTTTAATATAAAACTTATGCCGATGCGATGTTATGGGCTAATTTGCAGGAACAATGATGGAGTGACACTTGGCACCTCCCGATTGGTTGAAGAGACTTGAACTTGCTAATTGTGCACTTATTTTCCCTGTTTAACAAACTGATCAGAATTCATTTCTAGGAGCATTCGAACTCCGTTTTCGATGAAACAAGTTGCATTGGATTTAGATCGTCGAGATCTATCAAACCATACAGTTTCCATTCCATTTTATGAATTTTGATTTTTGAGCATAAACTTGAGCACTTGATCACTCCTGCCCACTGGAAGCTTTTGGACCCCAAAATATTATCTTCAACTATTGAAAAGATGAGGGTACTGTTCCCTCATCTTCCCCTCTTCAATCCATTGGCCTTTGATGGATTTGTACTGTTGAGATCCACTCGAAGATAATCAACATTTCCCCTCTTTGATGACTTTGTTCTTCTGTCAAGCATGGTGTCTTACTGAAGCTCATCAATAAATTATGGAGAAAAATCTTAAAGCCTTTCCTTGCTAATGTAAAGCCAAACTTCATCACCTACTTGAAACTGATGATCCACACGATGCTTATCATGCCTTGCTTAATACTTGCCTTGACTCTTTTCTAGTTGTTCTTGAACTGTTTGGTGAATCTACTGAATTTTCTCAATGAATTTCTTTGCTTTGTCTATGTCTCTATGTCCATCTAAAGCTACATCTTTCTCAAAGATGAAATCCAAAGGCGATTTAGGAAAATAACCAAGGCATGCCTCAAAAGGTGAAGTTGGAGTATAAGAGTGTTTTTCTTAATTGTAAGCATGTTGAATATAATGCAATTGTTCATCCCACAACTTAGGACATTTGCTGCAATATCCTCTTAGCAAATGAATAACTTTCTTGTTAACTACTTCAGTTTGACCATCTGTTTGCAAATGGAATGCTATACTTTTCTTCAACTTGGTGTCGATCAAGTTCCATAAATTTGACCAAAACTTCCCAACAAATTGGGAATCATGATCACTTACAATAGAAGTAGGTAATCCAAAATGAACCCATACATTTTGAAAGAAAAGCTGAGTTGTTTGTTCAGTTTTTTTTTTTACAAGGCATTAATATGCACATCTTGTTGAACCTATCCACAACTACGTACAAATAATCATGGCCTTCTCTTGATAAAGGAAGACCTCCTACAGAATCCATAAAAACACTCTCCCATGGACGTGAAGGCATTGGAAGTGGTGTGTACAATCCTAGTTTCCTATTATTAGGCTTACTGACTGCACACAATGAAAAACCTCTGATAAAATGTGACACACTTTCAAGCATACGAGGCGAGTAAAAATACCTCTGAAGATTTGCCATTGTTTTACTTACACCAAAATATCCATTAATAAGAGAAGTGTGTGCTTCCCTTGTGACATTTACTCTCTCTCCTTGGGAACACAAAGTTTTCCCAAATGATACAACATATTATCGTGTACATGGTAGTCTAATTCCTCAACTTGGTGGCCTTGACTCAAGTTTGAATATACCTCTTGAAAGTCAGCATCATGTGCATATTGTTCAACATAACTTTCAGGGAAAACATAATGATTCTTGAGTAAAATGGCTACATTAACAACCAATCTAGAAAGAATATCAGCAAATCTGTTATAAATACATTTCTTGTACCTAATTACCAAGTGGAACTGCTATAAGAATCCCATCCAACAAAGTCCCTTGATTGCTGCAATTTTGTTTGAGATTACAGATATTGCAAAGGTTGATGATCGATGTGAATAACTGTTTATTTTCCCATTAAGTAATGCTTCCATTTCTTCACACTTTGCACCAATGCGTAAATCTCTTTATCATATGTAGGATAGTTAATAGCGAAAACCATTAAAAATATCATAATGAAATGAAATGGGATTACCATGCTATAAGAGAACTACACCCATGGCATAGTCACTTGCATTTGTTTGTATTTCAAATGGTTATTTCAAATCCAACAATGGTTAAACTAGGGATGAATTGATCTTTTGTTTTAAAGCATCGAGTTATTTTTGTTGTTTTCCTCCCCACTAGAAGACAACCTTCATGCTGGTCAAAGCATGTAGTGGAGCTACAATGGAAGAGAAATTGGCAATGAACTTCCTCCAATACTGCACCGCTCCTAGAAAAATCCTTACTTCTGTGACTGATTTGGGTATTGGACAATTCACAATGACCAAAACTTTAGAGGGGTCAATCTTTAGCCGACCTCCTCCAACTATGTGGCCCAAATACATTAAGGAAGTTTTCTTGAATTCACATTTAGACATCTTCAGAAATAACTGTTCTTTTTTTCAAGACATCCAACACTTTCCTCATGCTTGACATGCTCTTCTCATGATTTGTTGAATATCAAAATATCATCTAAATAGACAATTACAAACTCATCAATAAAGGATATTAAAACATCATTCATAATTCTCATGAATGTAGCTAGAGCGTTGCAAAGACCGAAAGGCATAACCAACCACTCAAACAATCCCTGTTTGGTTTTAAAAGCAGTTTTCCAAATATCCTCCTCAACTATTCTAACTTGATGATATCCACTACTCAAGTCTAATTTAGTGAAATATTTTGCATTCTTCAACTGATCTAGCAAATCATCTATTCTAGGCAGTGGGTATCCATTCTTTATGGTAATTTTATTCAAAGCTCGATAATCTACACACATGCGCCAGGTTCCATCTTTCTTGGGTACCAAAAAAATTGGTGAACCACATGGTGAAGTAGAGGGATGAATTACAACTTTATCTAACAATTCCTTGACTTGTTTCTTAATTTCTAGACTTTCTAGAATTGACATTCAATACATACTGATATTTGGGAGTGGATAGTCTTGCTGTAGCTGAATTTTGTGTTGAATTCTCCTTTTTGGTGGCAATCCCTTTGGTTATTGAAACATATCTCCATATTGATTGACCACATCAAACAATTTGGCTTTCAGCTTCATGTCACAGCCTACAAAGGATTCACACTCTGTGTAATTCTTTTGCTTGATCATAAGGAGCACGAGATTTTTAGTGGAATTGACCAGTCATTTCATTTGCCCTACGCTTGCTAAAGACAGATTAAGCTTTATATGATGGGCTCTCATAATATACTCCCCTCCATCTTTGAACAAATTATATTTTTTCTCAAATATATGGAAAATGACTTTCCAGTCATACAGATATGGGCTTCCCAACACAATTTCAGAAATATCCAGTAGAACTACATCTAATTCGACTTCATCAATGAAATTGGCAGTAATAACAAACCCGAAAATGCATTTCCTTGTGACCTGAAGATTTGCATCCTTGGTTATCCAACCCAACGAATACGGTTTATGATGAGGCACGGTTTCTAGATTCAACTTCTTGACCAGGTCTGTAGAAATTAAATTTTCATGGGATCCACTATCAAAAAACGTATCAATCTTGATGTGTTTGGAAATAAGTCTTATATGGAACAACTCAATTCTGTTTTCTTCATTTGAAGCGTTGTTGGAGTTATTTGCTGTGCTGGTGCTTGCCATGACTTCCTCTTTCCTTGTTTTTGCCACGACTTTTCCTTTAGTGACTGTGGTTGCAATCTTTGTTTCATCACACGAGTCAGAACCCAAGCCTTGTTGTACAACAATGTTTGTCTTATGTTTCCCTTTATTATTAAATTTCCTTGGCATTAATTCCAAATGAAGCTTCCAACAATGCGCTTCATCATGGCCCTCTTTGGAACAATTCTTGCACATAGGTTTCTCCCCTTCTTTCTTAATAGAAGCATTTTTCTTCTGCTTTCCTTTAGATTTATTTCCTTTTTCACCACTCTGGAATGATTTCTTCTTACCTTCTTCTTGTACATTTTTCCCTCTTGCTTCGAGGTGTGTAGCTTGAACACAGACCTCATCAAGATTCGTGGGATTAAACATAAGAATGGTGTGTCAAAGATAGCTATGCAAACTGCCTATGTATTTAAGCAAAGTATCTTGTGACTGCAAGTCTACTTTGAAGATATCTTGTGATTTATATTAAACCTCCTATGTATTTCAGCAAAGTATTTGAGCGATCACCCGAGTTATGTGAGCTATCATCGTGAATATATGAATTATCATCGATGGATACATGACCTATCATAGAAAATGTGACATTTCATAAGCGAGTAACCAGTCCGCATATGCGGTAATCTCTCGGGTTATTTGAGCAATCACCCGGGTTATGCGACCTATCATCAAGAATACATGAATTATCATCAGTGGATACACAACCTATCACAGAAAACGTGACATATCACCCAAAGCGCAAATCATCAGTAAATACATGAGTTATCACCCCAAGTATGCTTATCATTAAGCTGATATGAGAGTCTTCTCTAATATAATTTTCTATATATATTTACCACATTCATGGCTATGAAGGTGACCGACGAGCGAAATTTTGAACATTGCTAGCGAGGCAAATGACGATGTAGCTACTTAGATTCAGCACCAGCATTAGATCCAGCTATTGTGTATTCCAGGCGAATGCACAGCTTTGATACATATCAAATTTTGTAATTGTTTTAACTTGTACATTGAATGTGCGTGAATCTATAGTAGCTACGTGCAAACGACATTATTTTAAATTTCTTCCCCTCATTCTCTATCTTCACACCCATTCGAATATATAGTGGAGTGACCCGCAATCTCTGAGATTTTTTTGAGTCAATCACAACTTGTTGAAGAGCTCTCGTCTGCGACATTATTTAAATGATTGGTTTTCTCTAAATTTAAAACTTTTCTCGGGAGACTCTGAATTGATTTTCATATTAAGACAATCTTTGCCACAATGCAACATTGGACCATGGTTGTTGAAATGTGGCATTGGACCATGAGATAATATTTTTCATAGTGTGACCATGGTAATTGACCATGGTTGACCATGATTGATTTTCATATTGAGAAAATATTTCTCACAACATAACGTTGGACCATGGTTGACCATGGTGGATTTTCATAATGAGACAATCTTTGTCACAAAATAGTGTTGGACCATGGTACACCATAATTGACCATGGTCGACCATGTTTGACCAATGTTGACCATGATTGACCATGGTTAATAATGGTTGACCATAGTTGACCATGATTGCTTTCCATATTGAGAAAATCTTTGTCACAAACCCATATTGGGATTATTGTAAACCTAAGAGATTAATAAGCTCAAGGGATTAATACTAGAAACCCAAGGGATTAATAAACCTAAGGAATTTATAGTATAAACCCAATTGATTATAAACCCAAGGGATTTATATTAAACCCTAGGAATACTATTATAAACTCTATCAATAATATTACACCCTATGAATATGAACTCTTGGATTAATAAACCCAAGGCATTAATAAAATCAAGGGATTAAAACTGAAAACCTAAGGTAATATTATTAAACCCAAGGGATTAATATTGTAAACTCAAGATATATAAACCCAAAGATAAATATTATAAACCCCAAAAAAAACTTGTTTGACCATAGTTGACCATGTTTAATTTTCATATTGAGACAATCTTTGCCACAATGGACGTTGGACAATGGTTGACCATGTTTCACCATGATTTAGAAAGGTCATAATTTAGAAAGGTGGTTGACCATGTTCGAGCATGATTTGACCATGATTCAGAAATTGAAACATGGTTTGACCATGATTTAGAAATTGACCATGATTTGACCATGAGTTAATTGAAACATAGTTGAACATGTTTGACCATTAGTCAGAAAGATTCAGTTAGAATGCCTGGAATACGTCAAGGTCTCCACTCAAAAGAAAGGTCATATTCAACCAATATTTGTCACAACTCGATGTTGGACCATGGTTGTCACATGTGACGTTGGACCATTACACAATATTTGACACAATGTGACCATGTTTATTCACCATGGTTGCTTTTCATATTGAGACATTCTTTGTCACAATGCGACACTGGACCATGGTTGAAAATAATTAATGATGGTTGACAATGGTTGATGATGATTGAGAATATTTGTCACAATGTAATGTTAGACCCTGGTTGATGATGATTAACCATGGTTCACCATGACTGATTTTCATATTGAGACGATCTTTGTCACATTGTGACGTTGGACCGTGGTTGACCATGGTAGATTTTCATATTCAGATAATATTTGTCACAATGCGATTGGACCGTGGTTGACCATGGTTGATTTTCATATTGGGACAATATTTGTTACAATGAGACGTTGGACCATGGTTGACCATAGTTGACCAAGGTTTTCAAAATGTGACGTCAGACCATGAGATAATCTTTTTCATAAAGTGACCATGCTTATTAACCATGGTTGACCATGATCGACCATGATTAATTTTTTTATTGAGAAAAATATGACGTTGGACCTTGGTTGACAATGATTCATATTCATATTGAGACAATATTTGTCATAATGTGGCATTGGACATTAATAAACGCAATAGATTAATAAACATAATGAATTTATATTAAACCCAATGGATTATAAACCAAAGAGATTTGTATTAAACCCCACGAATAATATTATAAACCCTATATATAGTATTATACCCTAGGAATATGAACTCTTAGATTAATAAACCCAAGGGATTGATTTATAAACCCAAGGCACTAACAAACCTAAGGGATTAATATTATAAACCCAAGTTATATAAACTATAAGATTATAAATATTATAAATCCTAAAACAAACATGGTTGACCATGGTTGATTTTCATATTGAGACAATATTTGTCACAATGCGACATTGGACTATTGTTGATCATGGTTTACCATGATTGATTTTCATTTTGAAAGAATCTTTCTCACTATGCGACATTGGACCCTAGTTTACCATGGTTGATTTTCATAATGAGACAATATTTGTCAAAATGTGACATTGGACCAAGGTTGACCATGTTTGTCACAATGTGACATTGGATAATGAGACAATCTTTCACACAATGTGACCATGGTTGTTTTCATATTGAGACAATCTACATCACAATGTGACGTTGGACCATGGTTGAAAATGGTCGATGATGGTTGACCGTCATTCACTATGGTTGATGGTGGTTCACATATGTTTGCTGTTCATATTGAGTCAATATTTGTCACAATGTGATGTTGGACCATGGTTGACCATGACTGACCATGACTGACCATGATTGACCATGGTTGATTTTCATATTGACGAAGATAGACCACGGTTGACCATGATTGTTTTAAGATTGAGATAATATTTGTCACAATGAGACAATATTTATTACAATGAGACGTTGGACCATGGTTGACCATGATTATAAACCCAAAGGATTTATATCAAACCCTAGGATTAATATTATAAACCCTATGATTAATATTATACCCTAGGAATATGAACCCTTAGATTCATAAACCTAAGGAGAGACTAATAAATCCAAGGGTTCAATACTAAAACCCAAGGGGTCAATGTTATGAACCCAAGGTATATTAACCTTTAGATGAATAATATAAACCTTAAAATAAGCATCGTTGACCATCGTTGACAATGGTTTACTTGTAACCCAAAGTCCTAGTTTTAAATTATTTAATTAATAACCTAATAATTAATAACTAATCAATTACTTATATTATTATTATTATTAATTACTATTAATAATATTAATTATAGTTTATTAATATATATATATATCACTTCATTTGATTTGCGCACTTATTTGTGGGTGAGGGAATATCTTATAAAGTTGAATGATATTTGGGGACTATAGTGTATTAAGATGTATAATTAATATAGGGTTAAGATTAATATATATGGAGTAATCGAGTAAGTGGTCCATTCCAACTACTACTACTATAACTTCCATGTAAATCACACACCACAAGAAGAGGCCCAAAGATAAATATAGAAAATTTTATCTTCCAACATCACAACAAGAGGCCCAAAGATAAAGATAGAAAGATATTATCTTCCAACATCATACTTCATTTACATCATTTACAAAGTACAAAGAGATGACCAATTAAACTACCCATATTATTATATTTATATATAGTCATTGGAAATAAAAAGAATATATAAATATTTTTAATATCTTAATATAAAAACCCATATATATATATTTATAGTTTTATAATATATAAAATAAAATATAACTAAAATATATTTCAATATTATTTATAAATAAAATATTAATATGAAAAATTTATTAAAAAGAATTTTTATAAAGTATTTAAAAAAAAATTGGTGGATGTATATATTCCAAAATATCTATGGGTTTGAACATTTTTTTAATAGTAGAAATATATTCAAACTCTTGACAAATTAAAATTCTGGAACTTGACATCTATAACTTAAATTAAAAAAAAATCCCAATACCCTCAAAACCATTCTTTTCTCACTAAATCTTAACTTATTTAGACTACATTTATATAACAATATCTCAACTTGAAAAACATAAGTCCACCTTTATTTTCTTGGTTTTCTTGAGATGCTTTTAGCATGATGGAAGCCCCGTGGTTAGATACTCTTCAATTTCAAATAATTTTTCCTAAAAGGAAAGTCCATCCTGTCAAAAATACAAGTTATATATAACTCAGACGATAGATATTGATGAAGGACTTATGAACTTTAGGGAGTTACATCTAATTGTAATTTGTGTCTGAATTGAGATTTAGAGTAAAGTTATAAATAAATCCGATGACAGATATCAATGAAAGACTTTTGAATTTTTGGGAGTTACATCTAATTACGTCGAAGGCATTTTTCTCTACGTGTTTGGGGTGAGAAAACACTGTTCACCCCATCCAATCCTGTTGCTTCATTTTCGTCGTCCTCTGGCCAGTTAAAATCTTACACATGGAAAAATCATGAGCTTGACAATCCACTGTTGGGATCAATGTACGTACAAGTTCAATCGCCGCGAACTTGGTTCAATCCAATGTCGGGATCGACGTACGTACATGTTCAACTATTAGTCAAATAAGGTGTTGACATTGCTGAGGGTCTGCACATTAACATAGTTCAGTGTAATTACTTGTAAGTGATGCCATTGCTACTCCTGGTCCTCATGGTTTGTGAAGTGTGAGGAATTGCAAGAACATGAATGGCTTCTTGGGGTAATTTATTTGTAGGTTTGGTTTGCATGAATGGCTTATGTAGCTTTAAATATGATGGAAGAAAAGTAGGATGATATATTTCTTTCACAGATGGATCAGATTGATAGAGGTTGCTCAAGGCATAAAGGCTCTCTGCAGAGGAAAATATGTCGTTGTGGTCACCAGGTAAAATACTAATGTCTGATCTACTGGAAAAATTCCCACATTTATTGTAATTAAGAGTAGTATTGAAATGGCAGTGGCAGTTGTTATGTGTGATAAACAAGTGTAATAGTGCTGTAAATGTTGCTTTTTAGAGCACATCGGCAGAGTAGGGTATCAACATCTTTCCTCCTACTACATGGTTTCTATGGCACGTTCAAAAAGTTGGAAATGCGCTCTACTGTTATTGTTGCCTCTTTTGATGAATTTGGGAGGTGAATGCAACACCTTCCATCTGACCTCACAATGTGTTTTGTTGGCAGGAGGCCCTAGCCAACAATTGATCTCAATTGACAGGTCATAGCTAAGTGCTCTTTTTAGCTTGAGGGCTTCCTTGGGATTGAGGAGAAAGGAGTGGCCTAAGAAGGTCAATCTCTGTCAAGTATGGAAAGGGATTACATGCAGGGAAGGGCATGTTATATCTATAAGCTTATCTGGATTCAAAAGGATAGTAATAGGGTCACGAAATCCACAATTTATTGTCGATGGTTTGTAGAATCTTACTTTTGTGGAGACCTTCAATACTTCTCGCTTTCTCTTTCTTGGCTCCATATCGGTATTGGATAACTCAGTGCATTAAAGACTCTAAATCTCAGCACAACCTCTTTCAATGGTGGTCTTCCTATTTCACTTGGTAGTTTATACAATTTGAATGTTCTAATGTTGTCATGGAACAATATCACGAGACCTATTCCTCCAATGCTTGGGTGGCTATCTAGTTTGACAACTATCAATTTTTCATCCAATAATTTGACCAGACATATACCTAGTAATTTATTGAATTTGGAAAATCTAACTTATCTCGATCTTTTTGCAAATAACTTGCAAGGTCCAATTCCTAACAGTGTTGGAGTTTTGTCAAGTCTGACACAACTGAAGTTGGACAATAACTATTTCAGTGGTTTGATTCCAAGTTAGTTGGACAATCTCTCTTCATTGAAGAACCTTGATCTGGGTTCCAATTAACTCTCTGGTCCTATTCCAAGTGACCTGGGGAGACTTATCAATTTGAGTAATTTGGTTCTTGCAAACAATTTTCTCAATGGTGTTATTACCGGTGACATTTTCAAATGTATTGCACTCCGAGCAGTTAATTTGGCTCATAACAAATTGTCTAGAAATTTGTCCACATCTCTTGGTTTATTGATTAACCTTCTTTCTTTAAACCCTTCATACAAGAATTTGACACAACCATTGCGAATTTCCATCTCAAGTTTGGTCAATATCACGGATATCAATCTATCTCATAATCTATTTTATTATTCCTTTCCATATGGACTTGCAAGGCTCCCTCAATTAGTTGTGATAGATCTATCATATAACTACTTCAAGAAAAGAATACCTACCTTTGCCCTTTCCACACAAGTGGTCGATGAAGAAAATTGTTTACAGGGACCAGCGAAGTAACAGACACTTTTCAAGTGCACATTATTCTATGCTGCAAGGGGTCTATCTTTTCTTGGGTTAGGGCCTACAAGTGCTCCAGTTTTCCCCCCACTCCATTGGAGAGCCCTTCTACAAAAAGTACACAGCTGGGACCAATATTAGGAGGGGTCTTTGGTGGCTTGGGCCTTGTCCTACTTGTCATCGTGTTTGTTTTCTTTGTCCTTAAACATGCGATAAGGGTTGTTGTTGGACACAAAGAAAGAGACGTAAATCCTCTAGTTCGCAGAGGAGGCCAATCATTAGTTGGAATTTCAGTTAGTTTGTCAAGCCTCAGAGAGTCTTTTTCTTATGAGTAGTTGCTTTAGGATACATAAGAGTTTAATGCTTCTAATCTCATAAAACATGGCCACTCAGGAGGACTCTATCAAGGGTTGTTGGAAGGCGTTGTTCCTATTGTTGTAAAAAGGATTGATTTAAAATCATTCAGAAGAGATGGATATCTTGCAGAGTTAGATATATTTGGGAGGGCTTCACACACAAGGTTAGTGCCTCTTTAAGTCATTATTTGGAACGTGAAGATGAGAAGCTTCTTGTGTACAAATACATGGAAAATGGACATATTTCTTATGCCCTTTACAAAAAGGGCATCTCACGTGGAGATACTTTATAGTCACTAGATTAGATAACACGTCTCAAGATAGAAATTGGAGCAGCTGAAGGTCTCTCATTTCTCCATCACGAGTGCCCACCACCCCTTGTTCACAGGTTTTTTTCCACTTGTTCACAGGTTTTTTTCCACTTGTTCACAATCTTAATTGGAGGATAAAATGCTTTTAATTGGTATTGATATTTTCTGTTGTTTCGAAGTTTCTCAATATTTTCTCTACTATGCTTGTTAAATACTAAATTTGGAAAGCAATTTGTGTCATTTTATTCCTAAAACTGTATCATGTGTGTGAGTTTAGTACATTCCCAAATCTTAAATTTACATTATTGCAACTATGTCCATTTATTTGAATGCAGCCTATGGGAAAATTTCCGTTGTTTTTACTTTTTCTAGAATTCCTTCTTGTTCCCTTTTTTTGCATGTCTTTAATTGCAATGCAAGCTACCATTATTTTTCATCTCTGAGGTAGAATATTATGCCCACAGATTATTGTGCTCGAAAAAAAAATATGATAATCGTTGTTCTTTTCTATTCAATATTAGTACATGCGACCTTTATTTGATTTCTCAATTATTGAGACAACATTGAAATCCACATAATTCTAGTATTTGCCAATAGTTTTAGTTTTAGTTTTTGATGTACATTCCCTGGATTTGCCAAACATAAGAGACCAGAACATAGGAGTAATATACCTTGCATACATGTTATTGTATTGTACAGGATTCTTAGAGAATTCAACATAATAAAATATTATGTATTGTGAGAAAGGGCCCTACAATACTAACAATCATGGAATTCTTTTTTGAATAATCTTGCAACTAATCCTGTGTAGGAACTTTTATTTCTTTAGAGAAGATCCCTTGAAAACCAGAAAAAATGTGCTTGTTGATTATCTTTTCTACCGTTGATGTATTCAATGTTCATGGTCAGGATTTGCATAGAGGAATCATATCTTATGAATGTCAATTATTGTTAGTGAGAAGAGTTTATCATAACTATTAAAACTTAAATGTAGGACAAGGTGCAATTAAATTTTGGGATTCACGTCTGTCAAAACTAAGGATTTTTTTTTTTTTTATTTTTATTTTTTCGCAGATAGAGATTATACTTATGCAGGATTATGTCATACACACAGCTGTTACGTGTATTTTGTAGTGTCTAGTACTGAAATTTTGACCCTTTAGCTTATATTACAAAAGTGAAACATTTCTTCTTTGTGTACATTGACAAAAGCTAGAGCTTCCAAACAACAAATGATTAGTTATAATGTTGATCCAAAACCCCACATTATGCATGTTTTAGAACCCAACTTTTTACTTTTCAGTCTTCAATGCTCGGTAGAATTGTTGTGAAGATGATCATCCTCAAGGACTACTATTTTCCTTGAGTAGAAAGTCCTATAATGTAACATAAGATCCCCCCCTTCTTCTCTCTTCTTTTCTTCACTGTAGTCTGACAGTCCTGGTTGCTTCACACAAATCATTTTTTAGGATAGATTGTATCATTTCCTTTTCTTCTCCCACCTAAATCTTCAGTTGATCATGCACCTAGATATTAATGTCATGGGATTCCTTCACTAAATATTCCTTATTTCTTGATGCATCAATTCCTTGGTGGGTTCCACCAAATGAGCCCCCACAAAAGACTTATGGGTTTCTTGATATCCTAAGGCAAATATTAGGACATGAATATGTTAAGTGTTTGTAGACAAAACATTATCTACATGTGAAGGCAACTTGTTCATAGTCTAGTTTCCATATTTCTTCGATAATCCATATGTGAAATCCACTTTGAAGAATATAATGACATAGGTTGTGATATGCATTTTTAGATTTTTAGGAGATCCATAATGGTTTTTTTCCCAAGTATTTTTAATGGAGGCCAAAATTGCAAGTGTTTAGAACTGTAAAGGTAGGTTACAATTATGAACCACATTATTGGAGTCAAGGAGTTTGTAAATGAATTCAAGGTAGTGGTACTCATGCATAAGTTAAAATGCCCCGAAGATCAATACATGAAGTGAAGAATATGCTCCTTGCCTTCAATAGAGTTAAACTTCACCATGAAGAACCCATAAGCACATAGGTAAATGTAGGCTTCTTCCTAAATAAGTGGTTTCCGCACATGTGAAGCCCAATGATGTAGCTTCAAGTGTTGAAGTGAAGGCCATTGGAGTGATACGTCAAATGATGGGAGGTATCCTTCTCAACTATGAAGTCATTATAGGGATGAAATTGAGATGCATCAACACTTCTAATAGTGGGTAGAGCCTTATTAGAAGATTTTCTTAAGCTTGCTAGATGGGAGTCTTCTACGAGGGTTGATTAACCTAAAAAATGGGTGGAGAAACTTCAAAATATTCTTAGGCAACAATTCATCCCTTCTACTAAGATGTTGAACAACGTTCAAAAGTAGAGTAATTGAGTTCTTCAAAGGAGTAGCTACTTCTTTACTGGTAGCGGGGGCTGTGATCCTCAGTTCTAGAGTGCTTTTTAGGGGTCATTGATCTCACAATATTCATAGGGCCTTGGGAGGAAAGACAAGGGGATGCCATGAAAGCAAAATACTGCATGGGGTGTGTGGGATTGTGGCTAGGCAATGCCCTAGCCCAAGTTAAGGATTTTTAAAAATAACTAGATATACATAAATCCTATACATGTATGCATGGCCAAATAGTTGATTAGAAATCAATAATATCAGAGGTTGTAGTTCATGATTGGAACTTTTTACTTTTTGTGTTTTAGAAGGTAGATATTTAAGTCCTTCAAAGGAGTAGCCACTTCCTTGGTGGTATAGGGGTTGTGATCCTTAGATCTAAAGTGCCTTTGAGGGGTCATTGATTCCACAATATTAATTAGGAATTGAGAGGAAAGACAAGGGGATGCCATGAAAAAAACATTGGGTGGGTTGTGCGAGATTGTGGCTAGGGAAAATTCTTAGTCCAAATTATGGATTTTTAAATGTAACTAGATATAAAGAAATCCTATACATGATGGTTAGACAAATATTTACTTGGAATTGATTTTATGAAAAAATATTCATCAATCAATAAGATTGGAGGTTGTGTTGAAAATTGGCAGCTAAGGGATGAATTTCCTTGAACAAAATCCCATTTTTGACAATTCTAGAGTGACTTTCTAAAAATAGAAAGTCGTATCTATCATTTGAAGCATGACTTTCCAAAAGTAGTAAATATCCTTGCTTCAATTGATAATTAAGTATAGATGATGGAAAATCACTCTAGTTATCCTTAATCAATCTTAATTGTTCAATTTTTACTTAATCATCAATATTATCATTAATTTTATTATTATTATCATTATGATATTATAATATTATTATCAAAAGGGAAATACATGTCACATTTCTTACTTAGCACTCTATCATGCCACTTCGCACCTCTCTCTCTTCTTGATGGCACTCATTCCCCTCTCTCTCACTTAATGATGTGTTACCCTCTCTCTCTCATAATGGATTTGTTGCACTCCTTTTACACTCTCTTAGGCACATTAAAGAATCGTCATAAAATATTCCTCTTACGCACTCTTCAATGCATAAGTTACTCTCTCTTCTTCAAGGCATATGTAGTCCTCTTTATGGCATGAGTTAGAAATGCAAGTGCACCTCCTTTATGACATGAGTTACAAAGGAAAGAGTACCTCCTTTATGGCATGAGTTACAAAGGAAAGTGTACCTCCTTAATGGCATGAGTTACAAAATGTAATTATATGTAAATTAGTTGGAAATTGTAATTATATGTAAACTTGTTGGAAAGCAATTCATTGCACACTCTATAGGGCATCACAGATCTCATTATCCTATAGTTGGATCCATAATAAGAAGCTGACCAGGGAATAATACTAGGGGATCATCACTTTCCTGTTAATTGGAAAATACTTCCTGAAACGAAAAGGTGAACTACTTCAAGTCCTCCATGACGATGCCATGGAACCAACCACCAACATAGTCAGATTTCCGTTAAACGTCTTTCCACTCGTAGCTATTGGTCACATGGATTGTTAGGATATTTCGACACATAGGACATAGTTATGTATAACTTGGTCTAGTGTAGATTTAGGTAAAGTGTGTTTCTTTACTATGTACTTTTGTAACTTACAATCTGACAGTCACGATATGTTATAGACATGAAGTGATTTGACGGTTCATTCTCTTCTCGGTATTACCGACACTTGATCCGTGGCTTAACACCCGATTTTTCCATGATCTGTATTTAAAGAGCATGGAGGGTCATGAGAGAAGCTTATGTAAATTTTCATTATTTAATTAATAAATATCTTGAATTGGCCGCGTTGGCTCAGGTCGTGGACTGTTTCCCTCTTTGAGGGTTTTAACCACGTCAAGAACACTGGTGTATTGATCTATGATTTGTTTGTGAGCGGTGTCCTTTGGTGTAATGTCTGAGGAACTTACCCTATAAATTCCTACATGGTATCGGAGCTATTTGAGGGCTGCATCCATTGGTGATCCAAATCTAAAGCCGGTGCAACTGCATCCGGCTGTAGTTTCCTAGATCTACTATTTCTGACTGCTTTCGGGTTGAGAGGACTGCTCTGTTGTGTGAGGAGCATCTGTTACAGTGAGGAACCATTTTCGTTTCACACGAAAAGGTTTCTGGTAGCCCTAGCTATGTCATTTTTAAGATCTGGAGGTATACAATGTTTATTTGCAGTTCTAGCTATTCATCTCTATGTTTATTTCAGTTTATTTAACTCTCTGTTTTTTATGACTGGATCTATACCTTTCATTTTTGCGTATGCTGTTTACCCCATGACTCTGTGCGATATGGAAAAATCAGAAATGGAAAGGAAAGATTTTCTCATGTGTATGCTCTTTTCCGTCACGCCTTAGTGTAATCTTAGAAAATCAGAAACATTGAGGAAAATATTTAGTTTTCGGCTAAAGCTAACTTCAAGCCATAAGGTTTGTTTTTTTTTTATATGTTCGTGTTGGGTTTTATGGTTTTTGTTTTGTAGGAAAGAAAGAGTTTTTCAAGTAAGCACACACCCCAAAGCTTCAGTGACTAAAAAAAAAAAAAACCCTTCCTCTTTTCCAAAAATTACTGACCTTTTAAACTAGCTCACTTGGTCCAAAGTTACTTTATGAGAATAGAGGTCTTGAGTTCAAGTCTTTCTTTTTGTTGAGTTACTTTTTCAAAAAGCACATGTAACTTATGTTTTAAAGTTACTTTATGTAAAAGTGTTCTCACTCATTATAAAAAGTGAGTCACTTACAATTCTAAAGTCTCTGTGTCTTTTATTTAAGTTACAATTTAGTGGGTAGCTCATAAAGTACCATTGTAAAAGTGACTTTCACTTATTTATAAAAGTGAGTCACATAAAATAATTTTTTTTTAAAGTGAACTAATTAGATTAGGGTTGGAAAGGAGTCATTTTCACACATTCATGCACTTCGTTAGCTTCTTCAATAGCCATAACTTCTTCATTCAGAAGTCGTTTTCAGATCCGTTTTTTTTAATCAGCTTAATTTTTTGAGATCTTTCCATTGGAACACTTAATTTCAACATCTACAACTTCAGTTTCTGTTAGAATGGAAAGTCTATGCCAAGTTATTCTTAACAGAACCAATTACTTCCAATGGTGGTCCTACATTGTGGATTTACTTAGAAGTAAAGGGCTTTACAGAATAGCCTCAGGCCAAGAAACCAAACCTCAAGATGAAGATAAGGATGCGAAATGGGAAAATAGGCAAGATCAAGCACGTGGGTTGATAGGGATGTCTATTTCTCGAGACCTTAGATTCCATATCACAGAACTTGATACTTCTAATGAAGCAATGAAACAACTCACTAAAGTTTTTGGAATTAAAAATGAAATTAGAGCCCATCAACTTGAAAATGAGTTGCTTACATTGGACCCCAATAATTTTTCTTCCATTGAAGATTTTTTGTCCATGTTCAAGACCCTTAGACTTCTCTTGGAAGGTGTTAAGGTTAAGAAAGAAGATGGTAGCCTTATCTATTCCATTCTTACTAAGTTTGTACCAGCCTACTTTGTGTTTGTTTCCACTTTCCATTCTACTAGAGAAGCCTTTATTTCTCAAAGAAAAGACTACAAGTCCCCCTCTTTTGATGCCTTTTGTGATTCTTTAATAAGAGAACAAGAAAAGCTATTATATCTTGGTCTGCTTAATTTTGGAAAGTCTTCTAAGAAAGCCTTAGTCTCCCAGCAACAACCAAATTCAAAGAATCCTAAGAAACAATATCCTAAAAAGAATGGTCCTAAACCAAACAAGGGTCCTAAGCAATTTCAGTCTCAAAATGAAAAATCATTCCAACAAAATGATAAGGCAAATAAAAACAAAGGGAAGAAGACTGATAGACATTGCCACATTTTTAATCGAGATGGCCACTTAGAATCCAAATGCTTTAAGAAGATGGAAGCCTTGGAAACAACAATGAAGAAGCATAACATCCATTTGGAGTACTCTTCAACTTCAACTTTATCTTCAGGAATAACACTTTCTGCATGTGGTTGTCAAGCATCTTAGTCTAGTTATGCACTAAATGTATATTTTTCTTCTCATTCTCATGAGTGGCTCATTGATTCTGGAGCTTCTTATCACATGGCCAAAAACAAAGCCATGTTTTCTTCTTTAAATTATTGTAACACCAAAAATATATATGTTGGTGATGAGAGATCTCTTAGTGTTGTAGGGACTAGAATTTTTCATCTAGAAAATGGTCAATTTAATGATGTATTATGTGTTCCAACCTTATCCTGCAACCTTCTATTTGTATATCAGATAACTCATTCAGGTGAAGGTATAATCGTTGAATTTTCACCTCACGATGTTGTAATTAAGGACCTAAGAGATCTTAGACAGATTTTAGCTACTGACATTGCTGATGATTCTACAAGGTTGTATAAGTTTAACAACTTTGAGTCATCAAATCTTCCCTCGGTATTTGTTTCTCATAATGATGAAGTGAGCAAACTTTGGCATGAGCGATTTGGTCACTTAAACTATTACTCCCTTTAGAATCTATGTAAAGAAAATATGGTAACAGGTATTCTAATGGTATCTTGCAGAGATGGTTTTTGTTTCGGATGTGTACTCAGAAAACATCATTAAGATAGTTTTGAAAAACGTGCCTCTTGGCACGCCTCAGCCCCTTTAAAGCTTGTGCATAGTGATTTATGTGGTCCAATTCCAGTTGTTTCATTCTCTAGCTACAAGTATTTCTTAACTTTCATTGATGATTTGTCCAGACGCACTTGGGTATACTTCTTAAAACTCAAGAGTGAACTATTTAACATGTTCTTTGCCTTTAAGGCCTTTGTTGAAAAACAATCTAGACATCAAATTCTTAAGCTAAGATCTGATAATGGCAGAGAATATGTTAACAACAAATTCATGAACTTTTGCATTGAGAATGGAATTAAAATGCAATATACTGTTCCATATACTCCACAAAAAAATGGTGTAGCTGAAAGGAAGAATCACACCTTAAAGGAAATAACTAATTGTATGCTTCAATCTAAAGGACTTAGTCTTAATTTTTGGCCAGAAGCAATTAACTGTGCAAATTACATAGTAAATCGCACTCCTACTAAGGTTTTAAAGAATATCACTCTAGAATAAGCATGGAGCTCAATTAAACCATATGTAAGTCACTTTCATGTTTTTGGAAGTGAAGCATGGGCCCATATTCCAGATAAGAAACATAAAGCTTTAGAACCTAAGAGTGAAAAATGTATTTTTGTTGGATATTCTAAAGATGTCAAAGGATATAGACTTATTCCACTTAAGTCCAAAAATGTTATCATTAGAAGAGATGTAAAGTTTGTTGAAAATATATTGGCCTACGAGCTTAGTTCAGAAGATGTGCCACCTCTCTCTATCCCTTCTACTTCTAAAAACATTTCTTCTTCAGATGATGACAACGAGGATGACAATCCTCCCCCAACTTCTCAAGATCCTCCTTCAGCTCCTCAACTTCCAAAATGGGTCTGTTCTACTCGGGATGCAGCAGGTGCTCTTGCCGGTGATCCTACAGATCAACGATGTACATGTTCTCAGTTTGATAGAGCCTCTTTTTTACTGGCTCAAGCTTCAACGAATTATGATCCTGACACCTTTGTAGAAGCTTCAAGCCATCCAAATTGGGATGCAGCTATGAATGAAGAATATTTTTCATTATTGGAAAATGATACATGGGATCTTGTTCCTCTTCCAAAGGGACGAAAACTTGTTAGATGCAAATGGGTTTACGGAAGGAAGTATGGACCAGATGGAAAATTTGATAAACATAAAGCTTGTCTTGTTGCTAAGGGTTTTTCACTATACTAAAACCTTCCCCCCTGTTGCCTAAATGAGCTCTATCTACCTTGTTCTTTCCCTTGCTACCTCTTTCAAATGGGAAGTCCATAAGATGGATGTTAAATCTACCTTCTTGCATGGGGACTTGCATTAAGAAATCTATATGGAACAACCTATTGAATTTATACAAACAGACTCCAGCCTTGTATGTCGGCTTAAGAAATCCATTTATGGTCTCAAGCAAGCCCCTCGGGCTTGGTATGCCAAAATGGATAGCTTTCTTTTAGAAACTAGCTTTTCTAGGTGTCATTTTGAAAATACTGTCTATGCCAAGAAAGTGGGCAAGTGTCTTATCATTCTTGTTCTTTATGTTGATGATCTTATCCTTACTGGTAGTGATCCCAACCTTATAGACAATGTGAAGTCCAGCCTTAAAAAGAAGTTTGAAATGACAGACTTAGGACACTTACATTATTTTCTTGGTCTTCAAGTCTTGCAATCCAAGGGAGGTATTTCCCTTTCCCAGTCCAAGTATGCCTGCGATATTCTACGACATTTTCATATGGAAGACTGTAAGCCAAACCCTTCTCCCTTTCAGTCTAGAGCCAAACTTTCAGTCACTTGTACTTCACATGAAGTTGATGCTACGTTATACCGTCAACTTGTAGGCAAACTTTTGTATCTCAACCATACTGGTCTTGACCTTTCCTTTGTTGTTGGTCTTATTGCTCGGTTTATGAAAAACCCACATGAAAGTCATTGGAAAGCATCTAAAAAAATACTTCATTTTGTTTGAGTTATAGTTCTGTTTGGAATTCATTACAGTGTAGAAGCATCTCCTCTATTGTTTAGTTTCACTGTTTTCGATTGGGCTGTTGACCCTGATGATCAGAAGTCTACTGCAGGTTATGTGTTCACTCTTGGTTCAAGACCTATTACATGGGCTTGCAAGAAACAAAGTGCCATTTCTCTTTCTTCAGCAAAAGTAGAGTATCGTGGTGTTGTAGAAGCTAGTAAGGAAGCCCCGTGGCTTCGTCAGATCTTTTCAGAGTTTGGCTTTTAGCAGCAACATCTGACTACACCTTGGTGTGATAATCAAAGTGCCATTCAACTATGCAAAGATCCAATCCAACATCAGCAAATAAAACACATTGAATGCACATGCACTTCATCAGAAAGCTCATTCACGACCATGTTCTTGAAGTGCAATATTGTTCAGTGGATGATCAAGTTGCAGACATCTTTACAAAGGCTCTCACAGAGGCGAAGTTTACTAACCTTTGATTTATGGTTGGAGTTTAGGAAGTTATCACGGGGGGATAGGCTCTAATGCCTTCTTACTTCTCCTATTGAGTCATATTTGCACATCCATCAATCCTATCCCAAGTTGTTCTTAAGGGGGGATGTTAG
>APFE031666818.1:1936-25693 GCA_000404065.3 Pinus taeda
TTGGACGTGATGGTTTTTCGGTCCATGGTATTGGATGCTTCGGCATGTATAATATGTATTGTAACATTGAAAGGAACATAATGAAAAATCAAGCTGGTAGTCTCGGTTTTGAGATCCAGTGGGAAATCTCTGTGTATATGTGTTTTATGTGTTATGCTCTCGCATTTTTATTTTTTCCTGTGATTTAGAATTTGTATGCAGGTAATTTCTGTACGGGGTTAAAACCTACATCTAACACATATCTCAATGTATTCATGTATCTAGGAATATGACGATATGTGATGTAATCAAAATTTCTCTCTAGTAGACAAATACGTAGATACATTCTCAATATCTGAGGGTTTCTGACAAAATATTTCTTGTTACATTGAAGAACAACAAGCTGTGAATCAAGGTTGACAACCAATTCTCGGATGCCAAGAGCGATAGATTCTAACAACAATTCGATAACTATGCTATACTCAGCGATGTTATTAGTTGTTCAACCTAGACAAATATCTTGAAGATCAATCAACTCAGCATGGGTGTCATAAATGTCCCATGCCACGGATGATAGATTCTGGGTTCTACGGCAAGCACCATCAGTGAAACCGATGCGAGGAGACACTGACATCTGCAAAGAAGGTAGAAACATAATAAGCAGGAAATATGCTTGAAAAAAACACACCAAACCATACTATGAAAATGTGAATAACACACTATTATACAAAATTAACCATGTAAGATGACCTAAGCATAGTATTTTTTGAGAGAATCCATGCTCAGACTTGAGTAAGCAATCAACAAACATGAAAACCAGAATATTACCATCGTCATGATGAGAAAGCATCGACTCGGCCAAATAATAGAGTAGAACTAATATAAGGCTATGCCCCCATGCCCCCTAGGTGAGGGAGGGTTACGAGTCATAAGATGGCAACCTCTTTGCAATAATGGGAAATCGGTAACAAATCGGGGAGGGAGAAAAAACCTAAATCTATGAAGTGATAAAGGTGCCCTCAATTGAAAGATCTAGTCTATGTCAGGAGAAACCAACATGTCAATAGTCAGCAGAGAAGAGAACTTCTCAAGACACATAGACATGACTGTCGGGCCAGGAAAGAACGAGGAACGATGATGAGTATCGTTCCAAGGTACTTCCTCTAGAGACATTACTTCCATGATACTCTCATCAGAAACAAAAGTCTCAGTTAAGGGATCAAGATAGTCTGAAGAACTAAGCCACAGGGATTGAGAATACGCATCGAGAGGGGTTCTCGAAATAGGATGATTAGAGGATACTGAAGGCGAAGCCAAAACAATTTCCACATAATTAATTTCAGTTGGACTTAATGGCATAACCTCGCCCCATGTATCAACAAGGTCTCGCAAAGGAATGACCCAAGGATCAGACTTGACCAAAATCATGTTGACAGATGCAACATGAGGAGGTGGTAGTGGAAAAATGCCCATTAAGGCAGGATATTTAAAGAGTCCTACCCCCACACTCTCATAAGGAGCACTGGTGTGTGTTACATCCAGAACATTGCCATCTAAGGAGGAAGAGGCAAAGAAGGATAGTTGGTCAACTGTGACTATATTCCCTTGATGGGGAAAATGAATCATGCAGAAAATAGAGGAGGCTACAACATGCATGGCATGGGTACAGCTCCGTCTGAGGAGAATATTGTCATTAAGATTAGCGTCAACGACCTATACTTCGACATGTACCATCTTTCCCTCCAAAGTAATGGCGAGGTTGGGAAGCACATTAAATGGTTGTGAATCACATCCGTCAAAAGCTTCCAGAGTGTTAGGGGACTAGTTCAGAGTAGGAGAACCAATTTCCTTCCAACAAGCGACAAACATGATGTAGGTAGAAGCACGTTCATCGATGATGGTCCTATGAATGGTTTTCTCATTTATGATTACCTGAAGGAGAAAGGAAATTTGATGAGGTAAATGTGGAACATGGTTTTCTAGGTCAAAACATATGATATTAGAGTCAGCTAGATCAATACCCCCAATAGCCGACAGTAATGATTTCCACTGAGAAGGACAACTTTGAAGGATCTCGAGAGTAGACATAGCTGACGACACTTGAGCCAAATCCTCAACAATGTTATAATGCTGAGAGGCTCGAGCATTGGGATTGTACGAGGACTTTCGAAGCACATCTTGAGAAGGTGGTCAAATGGAAGAATCAGGATTAGTTCGCTCTATATGGAGATGACTAGAATTGGACAGGGCAGAAGAAGAAGGGGTACCTTCTTTTTCTTTCCCTACTGACGGGGTAGGAGTTTGATAATCTTTTGACCCAGTAGCCACATTGATTGGGGTACTCATCATGAACACTTGGGAACTTGAGGAAGTAGATGACTGAGATTGGTCTATCATTTGAGTCTGTTGGGATGGAAAGGGCTCTTTCAGGATAACGGGGGTCCCTTTGAGCAAACAAATAACTTCAATCTATCTGGGACAATCCTTAGTTGTTATGAAACCAGCTCACAAAAAGATAGAAAATATAGATCAACACCTTAGAAATAAGCGTCTTCGAGGGGGAAACCTCCTTTACATTACACAAATGAACAATTCTTGGATGATACAAATGACAAGACCTCCTTTCTATATATAGGAGTCTGAGGGGTCATAATATAATCAGAGCCAACATAACAATAATAATGTAAGGGCACAATAATAACAACAATGCGCTTCTATGAGGCACAATAATAACAATATGGGGACTGTATGTGCACACCAATATAATAAGGGGTTGTACTAATAACAATAAGGGGTTACACTAGTAGTATAGGGACCTAACATTGAGGATATTGACACCCTTGAGGATTAAGCCCAACCCTTAGAGGAGGATATCCAAGATATCCTAGAATAGGTTGAGTAGTTGAAATTTTCATTTCCTCAGGATAACTAGGGTAAGTCATACCATCTTGTAGTTGAAATGAAAAGCCTTGAAAAGTATGACCAGGGTATGGTCGACTTTGAAAAGGTTGAGCCTGATATGATTGACCCTATAGCATTTGACCCAAGTAAAGTTGGCCTTGAAAATGTTGAAAGGGTTGAGATATAATAATTTGACATGGATCAACCTGAGGTATCTGACCAAGATTTGTATAATTTTTGGTCGCAGGTGGTACTATAAATGGAGGATACATTCCACCAGGAGGTTTCCCTTAAGGAAGAATATAGGATGTTTTCCCCCCAGCTAGATAGTAAATGCCAGTTGGAGTTGGTTGAGGAGTACCTTTATTACTAGATAACATATTAATGTATTGGTATGATTCCAAAGGTGTTTCAGGCATAGGAATCATGTTATGAGAGTTAATTCCTATATTGGTAGTAGATAAACCAAATGAGATTCTAGTAAGCCAAGTAGAAACTTGAGAAGGAGTGGCTCCCGAAAAAGTTCTAGTAAGTGACTGATACCCTACAGGAACTAAAGGTCAACCATATAGGAATGACTCTGGAGATCCTATAAACATAGAAGACACAATAGGTTAGCTAATTGGTTTACTCATCTATAAAGACGAGGTTACACTCATAGGAGGAGTTTTAGACATGATTTGCCTAGGTGTAAAATCAAAAGGAGTGCGTAAAAAAGGAATACCTTGACCTAAAAATTTCAATGGGGTAAAATATGATGCTAGGGTTACCCCTGCTTACACCCATAGTATGCATGTAAAATGCATAAACACACTTGTCCCGGGTATTTAACTCACCAAGGAGTCAAATATTCAACCATAAATGGTAATAATTTATAGACTAACCAACATAGTCTAACCCTTAGGCAATATTCACATATTGGGACCTCAATCAACCCTCAAACCTTCACATAAGACTTTATCAAAGCCTTTCATCTATGATTTCCTATCAGGACTTTTAAAACATTTCATAACCTTTATAAAACCTTCGCTAACCCTTTAGCCACACATATATAACATTTTCCTCCTTAAACCTTGGTTACATATATTGTAACGCATAACCCTTCTATCGGCACTATTTTCTTAATAAACCAGTTACAAAGGAAATATAAACACACCACACCTTTTCTGCCTTGGTATGACCTTGGCACATTTACCGAGGTTTACCTTTTTGCTTATCGTAATCGCTGTAGTCTATGGGTCACATTAACATGTGGTTCCCCATCTCCTCTGGTATGCAATTAACCTACGGAACTCAAAACATATTAACTATGCCATATAGCCTTCTTGGGTCTGCTTCTTATTGATCCTTCGCACTTTAACACAATACAAAGGAAAACACAGAAAACTGACCCGAATGCTTAAGCCGGACTTCAACAATTATAAACCCGCATTCATAATTGTCGTCGGGTCCGCACTCCATCGTTATTGATGTTGTTCTTCATTATCGTTGTTTTGCAATTAGTGATTAGATCACGACTGTCCATTTCTTCTCCGATCCAACGGTCAGCGATCAAACAACTTGCGTTATAACCTCCATCGTTGATCTATCCTTAATAGATCCGATGGTTTACCCCGATTTCAGGTAGATAACAAGCATGGGGTTTAACCACCCGATAAAGCAATTTCCCCTCTTCACTTCTTTGCTATGTGTTACATTATGAATGGAATCGGGTGCTTAACCCTCAGTACTACTTACTGCCTCTTTGCCACCCAAAATACCACATAAGGTTTGCGAAACCACATCTTCACTACGTTATCTCCTGCGCTCTTTCACCATGTGATAACCATAGATCTATGAGATCCAATGGTTATTTTGCATCCCATATTCACTTCTCCATTCGTCCCTTTCTTATGTTTTATGCTAACTCTTTAGCGTTTCACTATGGTTTTGGGTTAATTCTTCAGGGTTTTGACCTTCCACTTCCTTCTGCTCAACTTACTCTGATCTTAACTCCTCTGCGAATTCTCACATCGTAGTGTCTCCAATGCTAACTCTAATCCTTCAGCTGGATTCAAAGACCCATTATGATTCCTTTGAACCATTCTTCTCCTCTGCGTGTTCTATGGAATTCTGTCTGCAACCCCTGTTACAAAACCTACGAATTCATGCATAAATCAATCATTACATACTTATTTCATACATTACACAGTTCCTGAATGAACCTATCTATATATAAATATGAACAACTGATTACATGTTGAGACTCTCTATCTCTCGGGCTTGATCCTCAATATCAGTGTCCTCCTCTGTTTTACTCTGCCCGTAGGCTTACATTTATACCAGAAAGGCTCCTTTGAACTAATTCTGGTTCCAATCCTAAATCTACTGAACTGACTCCTAAATCCTCTATGTCCACTTCTAACTTCATTTAATTCCTAAGTACTCTCTCTAGTTCCTCGAATCGTGAAACTACCTAGAGAGTTATAATTGACTTCAAACACTCTCATCATTATTAACCACTCATGTTCTCCTTTATTCGAGAGCATTTACAAACAACCTCACACATCTAAATAATTCCTATTCTACCCACTCAAAAAGCCTAAATATTACATTAATTTGAGACTTAGGAAAACAACTTCCCTAAACACATGACCCCCCTATGTCTACTAAAATACAATGATTTTCCTTGGGTTGAATGCTCTTGCATCAGACTCCCAAAGTAGAAAATATTCATGATATCCTAATCATGTGTCTTCATGTGTTGATAGAAAACCTCCAGGGTCCCAAACTTTAGTTTGTAACTGTTTGAAAACTTTGCACCTTTGTTGTTACTATATGTCTGCTATTTTCTGTTTCATCTTCCTCTCCTTGTCAATTAGGTTCAAGTTCTAACTGATCATCCTTCCTGCTGCTATCATTTTCCTCCATATGGACTACTTCATCATTAACTACCACAATTATTCAATTTCTTTTTCTAGTACATCTTTGGTCTGGTCCATATTTTGCCACTTACTTCTACCTCTTTCTCTTTGTTTCAGGTTGTTGCTGCCATCCACCAACTCTTCAATCTGTTGTTCTTCTTCTTGGAGTTGTTGAATGCTATCACTTACTCTTACTCTTCCTTTCATTCTTACTTGTTCTGTTATTCTTGCTCCAACTTTTCTTGCCCTAGATATTGTTGTAGCTACTGCTCTAGGTACCATTGTAGACATTGCTTCCACCCAAACTTCTTGAATATCTTTAAGGATATCTCCCTCTGCAACATCTAATTTCTGCATTGAATTATGACTTTCTAGCATTCTCTCCAGCAATTGAGCATCTTTGTTCCATGGATTAAATTCTTCCACATAATCTTCTTCTTTTATCTTTATTTGGCTTCTCATCTGTGTCAAATTTCCTTCAATATCTGCAACAAAACCTGCACTCACAAAACACTTGTTAAAATAAAAAACATAAGGCTTCTGTGCCTTATCTTCCTTTGGCAACAATTCAGTTTGCTGCTCTATTTCTTTCTCCTCTGTCAGCACATCATTATGTTGTTTTGAATTCTCAAAAGAATTCATGAGACTGTTAACTAGTCTCTCCCCCACATCATCTGCTCTAATGATGCCTTCCTACTCTTGTCCATTGTAGTGAGCTCCTTCTTCTGCAACCACACTATCATACTTTGAATTTTCCAGCAAATATTCCAGCAATGCAATTTCTCTGTGACACTTCATAAGTACTTCATCATCACTTATAATTCCTGCATTTATAAACAAATTATCAATTTGAAAATCACAAGGTTCGACAGTCTCAACTGTTGCTTCACATATCAGCTCTTCAGACTGAATCTCATCTGCTTCTTTCACAAGAAATTCTTCTTGTGTTGTCACAGTTTCAAATATCAATGCATTATTAATTTCTTTCTGCTGCAATAAATCACTGCTTCTCTTATTTAAGAGACATTCTCCATCCTCCTTTACTTCAAATTTTTTATCTTCTAAAAGATATTGTTCCATACTTCTGACAGCTTAAAAATATTGCTCATCCTCTACAAAACACTCCTTTGTTAGTGTTCCTTCTCCCAAGGTTAAATTCTTTGCATAGTGTTCTTCCTTCTTAACATCTTTCAGTAGATGTCCTTCTTTCTTATTGACTGTCTCAACAATTTCCATGGCTATTTCCACTATGCCTATCATCATAGTGAACTGATGATCCTTTACTATGTTTTCAGCTAACATAGTCTCTTCTTCAAGTTTGCCTTTAATCTCTTGTTTTTTTACCTTCCCTAAGAGCTATCCTTGTCTCACCATATGCATTAATATTCTCATTCATTTGTTCTGCATCCATAGCCAAACTATCAGTCTTAAAAACATAAGACCTCTATGGTCCCACTTGATGTTTCAGCCATCATATCTCCTTGTTGTTCTAAATCCTTCATATGATTCAGAAATTCTTCGATGGTCTCCTCTTCAATCTCCTCAAGCCCTTCACTTGGTTGCTTGATATCCTTTTCCCACTGTATATGAGACCTATCTATCTCATCTTCTTTTAGAAAAGAATTTAGATTCTACTTGTCTTCTTCTTCTTTTATGACAAAATCAGCAAATTGTCTTTCTTTACATGTTTCACCTGCAAATATACACAAATTGTTAGATTTAAAACCATGTGACCCTTTGGCCTTACTTGAAGTTTCAGTCTTCATCTTCACTTTCTCCTAGAATTTCTCCCTATTCTGGTTCACAAATGGACTCTTCCATTTCCAACTCAACTTCTTTGAGTTTTTCCATCAACCACCTTACTTGCCCCTGTTGTAGCTTCCTCTGCAACTTATGCCACTTCACTGGCTTCTTCCTCAAGACCCAACCTAGTCTCTGGTTTTCCTCAAGTATTCTCCTTAATGAATCGAGTTGTTCTTTTAACTCTATAATCTCTTTGTCAATTTCCTCTTAACCCATCCTCTTGCCATTTGGATTGGCATCCTCTTTCTTCATCTTTCTTCTGCTGTGGTCTTCCTCAGAACCTCTGCTATGACTATCAGTAGCCATCTTCTTCTTCTCTATCTTCATGAGCTCCTCACTCACTCACTATGAGTTGCATTAAAGCCTCTGCAACAACAATTCCTCCTTGTTGCAACTTAACTCACCAAGCTTTCTTATGTACTTGGTCTTTTGGCAAGCCCTTGGTTCTCTATCTCCGGAACCTCCTTTGAGCACTTCTCTCTTCTCCTTCTAGGCTTCAACTCATCTGCATTTCTCAAGAACACAATTGTCCTCTTGTATTTCAATCACGATGAAATACTTGGTTCTGACCACCACTTCTTTCTCTTAGAAAGTCTTACCAGCTTCCTTCATTACCTTAGCAATTCTACCCACATCCTTTGTGGAATTTCCCCTGTGATCTGCAACAATACTTCTACAGTAACAAGTCTCCTTCTTGCTACATATGCCTCACTAAGCTTCTCTCCTTTGAGATAAGTCTTTTAGCATCTCTCTGGTTCTTTCCTCTGGAACCAATTCAGCACTCCTCGCTCTAGATTGTTGCAACCTTCTCACCTTTATCTGTGCATCAATGTACAAACACACATTCTCAAATCAAAACAGAACATATCACCTCACCTTCAAGATCTCAGCATGATCTTGTTTCACCATTCCACCTGTACCTTGAATGGATTGTCCTCTGTTTCTTGCATCTGCAAGTTCTGCTACACATCACCTCTATGTGCCTATTTTCTGTCAGATTAGAATATGATCCTTCCTTGCCTGCATAAACATCTTAACACATAACTTGTTCTCAATTCTTTCACATAGAATTTATTTGTTCTATTTTAACACCAATTGTTTCAATTAGAACCTGGCTCTGATACCAAATGATGCTAGGGTTACCCCCACTTACACCCACAGTATGCATGTAAAATGTATAAACACACCTGTCCCAGGTATTTAACTCACCAAGGAGTCAAATATTCAACCATCAATAGTAATAATTTATAGACTAACCAACATAGTCTAACTCTTAGGCAATATTCACTTATTGGGACCTAAATCAACCCTCAAACCTTCACATAAGACTTTATTAAATCCTTTCATCTATGATTTCTGATCCGAACTTTTAAAACCCTTCATAACCTTTATAAAACCTTCACTAACCCTTTAGTCGCACATATATAACCTTCTCCTCCTTAAACCTTGGTTACATATATTTAAACACATAACCCTTCTATCGGCACTATTTTCTTAATAAACCATTTACAAAGGATATATACGCACACCATACATTTTCTGCCTTGGTACAACCTTGGCACATTTACCGATGTTTACACTTTCGCTTATTGAAATCACTATAGTCTGTGGGTCACATTAACATGTGGTTCCCCATCTCCTTCGATATGCGATTAACCTCTGAAACTCAAAACATATTAAATGCACCATATAACCTTTTCGGGTCCACTTCTTATTGCTCCTTCGCAGTTTAACACAATACAAAGGAAAACAAGGAAAACCGACCCAAATGCTTAAGCCAGACTTCAACCATTATAAACCCGTATTCATAATTGTTGGTGGGCCCGCACTCCATCACTATCGGCGCTGTTCTTCATTATCCCTAATTTGCGATCAGTGATTAGATCGCGACCGTCCATTTCTTCTCCAATCCAATGATCAATGATCAAACAATTTGCGTTATAACCTCCGTCGTTGATATATCCTTAATAGATCCGACGGTTCACCCCGATTTTGGGTAGATAACAAGTATGGGGTTTAACCGCCCGATAAAGTGGTTTTCCATCTTCACTTCTCTGCTATGTGTTATGTTATGAATGGAATCGGGTGCTCGACCCTCAATACTACTTACTACCTCTTCGCCACCCAAAATACCACTTAAGGTTTGCGAAACCACCTCTTCACTACATTATCTCTTGTGCTCCTTCACCATGCGATGACTGTAGATCTATGAGATCCAACGGTCTTTGTGCATCCCATATTCACTTCTCCGTTCATCCCTTTCTTATATTTTACACTAACTCTTTAGTGTTTCACTATGGTTTTGGGTTAATTCTTCAGGGTTTTGACCTTCTGCTTCCTTATGCTCAACTTACTCTGAGCTTAACTCCTTTGCGAATTCTCACATCACAGTCTCTCCAATGCTTACTCTGATCCTTCAGCTGGATTCAAAGACCCATTATGATTCCTCTGAATCATTCTTCTCCTCTGTGTGTTCTACAGAATTCTATCTGCAACCCCTATTGCAGAACCTATGAATTCACACATAATTCAATCATTACATACTTATTTCACACATTACACAGTTCCTGAATGAACCTCTATATATATAAATATGAACAACTGATTACATGTCGAGACTCTCTGTCTCTCGGGCCCGATCTTCGATATCAGTGCTCTCCTCTGTTTTACTCTACCCATAGGCTTACATTTATACCAGAAAGTCTCTTTGGAACTAATTCTGGTTCCAATCCTAAATCTCTTAAACTAACTCCTTAAGCCTCTATGTCCACTTCTAACTTCATTTAATTCCTAAGAACTCTCTCTAGTTCCTCGAATTGTGAAACTACCTAGAGAGTTATAATTGACTTCAAACACTCTCATCATTATTAACCACTCATGTTCTCCTTTATTCGAGATCATTTACAAACAACCTCGCACATCTAATTAATTCCTATTCTACCCACTCAAAAAGCCTAAATATTACATTAATTTGAGACTTAGGAAAACAACTTCCCTAAAACACATTACCCCCCTATGTCTACTAAAATACAATGATTTTCCTTGGGTTGAATGCTCCTGAATCAAAATACCAAGCATCTATTCGAAAAGGTTCAAAATGAAGACTTTGAACAATTAATGGATCACCAGTAGTAAGAGGAGGAAATTTAGATTCTTCCTCTTCTTCTTCTTTAGTAATATCTTCAATTCTTAGAATACTGAGAGGTAGACTAGTTGTAATTATAGTTCTTCGAGATGAAGTTGGTATAGGAGTAGGAGCTATAGTAGTTGAAGGTGATTCAGGCTTAGAAATGTCAAATTCAGGTTCTTCAATGTTTGGTTCAATAAATTGTCTCTACAATTATATTGATCTTGGATTCACCCTGAATAATATTAGGTTCTAAAATTTTAGTAACTTCACGTGTTCATATTGAACTATGTCTGACTCTATTATGTGTAGTTGACTTACTTCAGATTTTATTGTCTCAAGTTCTGCAACTACAAATATTTTAGGTTGATCTGAGGTTCTAGATTTTGTTGATTTTTATCTCTTTGCTTTGATTTTTTCCAAATGATCAGGTGTGTACTTAGGTGGTAAACCCTGCATGTTGCATGAATGTCTCGGTAATTCTGCCACAATGAATCTTAGTAAATGTTTATTCCAACTTTAAACAATCAAATAAATAACGAAAACCAAATAAAAGGGTAACTAGGTATAAAATGATTACTAAGCCACTAAGAATTATGGAATACCTTTTCTAGTACATGTAGGTAATCTCCCTAAATGCTATGTTTGGTGTATCGTAAATGATAAAGCAATTGATGCAGTTACCTATAGATGGTATGCAACCTAGAGGGGGTCTTTCGATATCCTCGAGATACGTGGAAGCTCAGTCAGTATTAGTGTTGTATAATGTGTATTGTATGATAAGAATCATTCTGATATACTTTTCATATGTGGAGTGCCATATGGTATGCATGAAGGTACATGGAGAATGGTCTTATATACTTACGTACATGGAATATTGACTACCCGTAGAATGCAACACAGACAATAAACCAAAACGCCTATGTTTATAGACACTAGAACACGTCTTCTAACCTATAACCATATATTTCTTGGTTGATTTAATGTTTTATTTATTTTCAGCTTCTCTTCTCATTAAAGTTGATTTAATAAATGTGGTGTAAATGATATAAGCTTTTGACTCCAATTCTAATGCATCAAATATGCAAAAAAGAATTTTTTACTTCGATGAAGTTCTATCTATGGTAAGGAGAAAGTTTGTTTTGATATTCAAACAAAATGAAAAATTCTATTTTCACTATATTTCCTTTCCCCAGATATAAAATTTCCACCTTCAAATTTGATCCGAGGCAAATATTTCACTTTTCAAATTTCAATTCATCCAATAACACAAAAATCATAAAATTTATTTTTAACACACAACACCCTGAATTCTAAAATACAAAGGAGAAAACCAACAAGTTTTTGAAATCAAACTTTTCAAATGAATGTAATGAATACGAAATCACTAAAAGCATAATTTTGAGTTGTTTCTTTCCTAAAAGGAATAATCAATATTCATTTCAATTTCAAAAAAAAGGAACCAAGTCATGAATGAAAAATGCATGAAAAATGCTTAACTTGAAAAACACTAACTTTCACCAATTCCAATGATTCTTCACAATCAGTTAAACAAAGCACTGAATCTGATTCTTTGAAAGAATAAAGAAAGACACAAACTACCTCAGTAATGACCAACCTTTCTTTTGATCAATAAAAAATTCATTAGATCAAACCTTCAACCTTAATTTGCAAAGATGAGTATTTTTTAAATAAGGCAATTGAAAACATCCAATCAAATTGAAGTAGACTTTTTTGGAATGTAAACAGACCCAAGAAAATACAACGCTATAAAAAATTTGGACCCACAAGACAAAAAACCCTATTTTTTTTCGAAATAACTAAGACTGTCATAGGTAATCAATTAGCTTTAGTGTGTAGTCACACTGTTGATAAATGAAAACAGCATAAATTACACTGTGTTGTTTAAGGTAAAGTGCATAAATCGAGAAAAAGACAGAAACATAAAAGATGAAGCCACAAGTCCAAAAATTTAAACTTTCAAAGATTTGAACAAAGTCAATCAAGGTAATAGAAAGAAATTAGAGATCAAATGAAGGAATAATGAAGAACAAATCATTCCCCAATATGGACACCAATTTGTTATGGCAGACAAATCATCCTTGCAGATAAGAATGATCTCCGTAGATTCAAAGACAAATCTAGAAACAAATGAAAAAGTAACTCTAAAATTTCCTTGGTCTGTAACTAAAATAGGATATACAAAATGTGCATGAACCTCTTACCATTCTATGAAATGATTGTAGATGTCCCTTGATGCTTTCAAAATCTATTTCTTGTTACTCCAAGAAAATATATGCATAGACAAAATCAAACAAGGAATAAAAGCATAACATAGATAAATATTGAAACACAATATATATTGAAATTTCAACATAGCATATAGCATAACATGAATCCTATAATCAATTAAAAACCATACAAAAGATCAAGGAGCTTTGCAATGAGCATCATAAAAATGCAAATAGGAAAAAAACAACTACCTGTATTAATCTTGAATAAGAAGGAGAGATTCAAACTTAGCCTTGATGTTGCAAACCTCCTTCCAATCTTCAATCCTCCCTTAAGTGACAAGCTTCCATCCTCAATCCCAAAACATAAGTTTACATTCCAAAATTCCTCCTTTACCCTCTGGTCTGCGCTAAATTTATAGGTCAAGAGGAGAAGGTTTGAGATCCTCTTCTCAAGGGATGAGATCCATAAAGAGAGGATTAGGGTTCCAAAAAGAGAGTTATTTTTATCCATGGACCAAGGGATGAGACCCTAGTAGGTAGGGGCTCAAGGCCTATTAGTTGAGAAATATTCCTCCAACAAAGCTTCTAGAAATTGCTCTTTTATTTTTACCTATGTTAAGAATCTTTCACTCTTTTCAGTGGATAATAGAGTGCAGGATTGTGCATGCCACAATGATTATAACTATGTTTTCACAAGTATTGATTAGGAAAAGGGCCCAAGTGATTGAAAATAGGTTTTTAAGAAATGTAATCTAGGATTATTATTGCCTTTGGGATTGTTTTTCTTCCAACATTATAGGGGAATTATTTGGAACAATTTATTAGATAACGAGAGATCTAGATTGGCGGTAATTTTCCTAATGGTGGCAAAATGATGTGTAACAGATGCGAGGGTACAATGATAAGAGAAAGAGAGAGGGGAGGAGGGAGAGAAATAGGCAGAATGTGAGGGGATAGGTAGGGATGGGGTGAAAGGGAGAGGGGGTTAGAAAGGGTAGTGGTGGGAGAGAGATACAAGAGGGAGGTGGTGAGGGATAGAGTTGGTGAGAGAGTGGGGTTAGGTAAAAGAGAGAGAAACATGCTAGAGGGTGATAGAGATTGGGGGTAGTTAAGAGTGAAAGTGTAGACATCAGAGAGAGAGCGAAATAAGGGTGGTGTGGGAAACAAAGAAGGGGGATGGTTTGGAGGATAGGTAGAGAGGGAAATATGGATAGATAAGTGGGCAGAGAAAGAATTGAAGAGAGATATAGATATGGATATGAGAATGGGAGAGACATAGATGAGGAGATGGGGCAACAATGTTACAAATAGAACCATTGTGAGAGATAAACACACAAATAAAAAGTGAGAGAGATATATAGGTGTGGTGGGAGGGATAAATTAGATGTAGGGTTTAAAAATTATTAGGAATGTGAGAACTACTAACAACACATGTGTACTACTAATAACATCTTCATGCTCCTAGTAGCATATACACGCTATATAATATGTGCTAATTTCTAATAATTTGTACACAAGAATGTCAAAATGTTCCTAAAGAATGGGCATGTTAATTTTGATTCAATTTTTGTTTTTTGTAGGAATTATTAGCATTGATGTGTGTTGCAGGTTGCAGATTTTTGGTTGATTGTCATTGATGTCAACCTGGTTTCTTGTGCTGCAGGTGTGTTGGTTTTCTTATCCATGTGTGACTGCAGGTGCCTTATGTATGGATGATGTGTAGATGGTCCTTAACATGTCTACTTTCTTGGAATAACTTGGAGATGGTCCTTGGCTTGTATACTAGCTTGGAATAGCTTGGAGATGATGGTTGAGGTGTAAATGGTCCTTGGTTGGATGATGGTATGTTGCACTAGCTTGGAGGTTGGATGATGGCATGTTGCAATAGCTTGGAGGTTGGGTGATGGTGTATTGCACTAGCTTTGAGGCCTTCCCATGATTATGGTCTTGATTATCATTTTGTTGCATACAGATACTGATGGCTGCTATAGAATTTATAGTTGTGGAGCCTTGATGATTAGGTCTCCTTGGTCTCCATGATCCTGATTAGGCCTCCTATGATGATGATGTTATACCTTGGGCTTAGAGAGGTTCTACATGTGGAAATGGATGCTTCAAATGATTGTATATGTGTTGGAGGATGTCTGACAGGTATTGGATCTGCATACTGATGGCAAGGATGTTGTAGTGAAGTTTTGTGGATTAGACGGTTGGTTTGGTTTTTTCTTGGCATTCTAGCCAACCTATTTTGACTAGTGATGATGTTGGTGATTTTGTAGAGGTTCCAGTGAATTACAAGGGACCTATAGAGGTTGTATAAGCTATGGAAGAGGTTGAGACAAGTTCTGAGCACATAAATCATGGTTTTGAGTCTCCTATGCCCCAGACACATGCACAGAGGCTTGTGGGAGAGGCTAGAAGCCCCAGTTTCGTGAAGTGCAAGATCAAGGGATCATATAAGGCCCCAGTTGCATGCAAAGATATGTCATGGGAGTGTCCAAGGATTTCTCAAGTTTTTCTCCGATTTTCTCAAGCTGTTGAGCTTATTTTTGGCTTATGGCGATATTTTTGATCGATAATTTTCAGAATATGGTCGGAAAAAGTTTGTGGGCCCTCTAGAAGCTGATTAAGTTTGAAGATATCAAAGGGATAATGGAGTGAGTGATTTATTTGGTCAATATTCCTTCCTAAACCAAATTTGAAGCATGTGAAAGGAGTTGTTGAGTCTTCCATAACCTGTAGCATTCACTAATTTAATCATCTCAAGAATTTGATAAATAGAGGAAGGCATTGAGTATATTTGGTTAGTTCCTTGGAGAGTGAGTGAGGATGTTATTGTGAGAGAATTTGAATTGTGTATAGTATGAAACACATGCTCACATATTTTATGCAAAGATATACCAGAGTTTTGTGAGTAGAAATAAAAGACATAATTGAGGAGAAGATTCAGATTTTGTGTGTAATTTGTGGGAGAATATTTGCAGCTTATTATGTGGATTGAGAGAGGTGTTGTGGTGTGTGAAGTAGTGAAGAATTATCTTCACTGGATCAAATTTGTGATTTAGAATTGATGAGATGAATGCTAGAGCTGTTGCATTTCTCATGTTGAGCGAATTGAGAACCCAATATGAAATATAGTGTAATGAGGTTCGCATGGAGGAAGTGAAGGCGTGGAGGCTTCAGTAGAGACATAGATTTTGTGAATTCAACAGTAGGAAGAGTTGTCTCCATCCAATAGGATTTGGATAGTCCAATGGCAGTTGGGCGAGGATTATTGGTCATGGGAGCTGGTCGTGGGAGCTTCTAGCGGATGGTAGTCCGTAGATCCGTGAGAGAAACAAATTTACAAAATTGATAGGGCCATCATACTGTAGAGAAAGACAAGTCTTCCAACTATACGTGTAGTTAATCCGTGTAACAATTTTCTTAGTGGATAATAAAAAGAATTGATCAGTGCAAGAGTAGCAGGGTGGTTTTCTCCCAAGAGGGTTTCCACCAGAAATACTTGTGTTCTTATGTGTGGATGCTTGTGTTTCTCATGGTGATTTCTTATGTTGTTATGATTTCAGTTGATTGTTGCATATATGTTTTGATCAACTAATGTTGTGTATGTTTATGCATAATAGACGATCAAGAAAAGTTTCATTTGGAGAAAGTTTGTATAAAGGCCATCACTACTGATTCACCGCCCCCCCTCTCAGTAGTGAGTATATTTCCAAGAATTGGTATCAGAGCCAGGTTCTTCAATGAAACTTGACCATTTGGAAAGTAGATCATGGATCATGGCCAAAAACAGGAGGAAGATGTCTCCAAATCAAAGAAAAATAAGCTGCAAATTACAAATCAGATGTGTCACGAGGTAATATTTTGAAGGATTTTTTTAATTACAATTTCGAGGATTCTTTTGAGGTAGATGAGGAGAAGGATATTTTTACTGTTAAGGTGGAATATGAATCGAAAAAGGTTGTGATTAAAGAATTAGTTTCTGAAGTGGAAAAAATAATAGCTGCATGTAGAGATCATAATAAATTGTTGCATATTTTTTATGAGAAGGAGAAAAATATCAAGGAGGAGCTCACTACCTTGAGAACCCAGCTAGAGAATGCAAAAAAAAATGGGGAAGTAATGTGTAGGAAACACAAATAAAAAAATTATTATGTTGAAGCTCTCGAAAATGTAATAGCTAAATTGAGAAATAAAATAGAAGAGAAAGACAAACAACTTGAAAAAATTAAGGCCGACATAGAAGAAAGAAAATATACAATGAAATTTGTGAGCAACCATGAGAATGTTGGAGAAAAGAGGCAAGAAATTCATTAGCATCAATGGAGGGATCAAAAGGATTTTCTATGCCAAGAAAATCATCCACTCCTAAAGTTGATAGTAGCAAGATTCAAAGAAGAAATCATAATTCTTTTCCTCCCTTAATGAACAAGATTGATTGTTTCCATTGTCATCATCTTGGACATAAATAAACTTTTTATAGGAGAAAAATGGACATGTCCATGCAACAGTTTGGATAGAAAGGAATGAGATCATCCTTCAGGTATTCAAGTTCATTTAATGGTTTATTTTATGATTGTAACCTATTTGAGCATAAATTCATTGATTGTGGGTCTAGTACTAGAAGTTGGAAATCTAGCATGAGGACCAAAAGATAAGATCGTTTGGCTTCTTATGTTGGTCATGTAGAATGTTTTACATGTCACAAATTTGGACACATGGCCAAGGATTGCTTGATTCCTAGATCCATGAGCCCATTGGTACAAAAGAAACAACCCAAGAGGCATGAACACCAAAGAAACCAACCAAGAGCTATGTGGAAGAAATAGGAGGATCAATTAAGAAGATGTGGTATTGCTCTTTGCTCACATGATGAGGATGAAAAATGGTATATAGATATTAGATATTCTCAATATATGTTAGGAGATAGAATCAAATTTCACTTCCTTAAGAGAAACATAGGTGGTCATGTTGTTTTTGAAGGAAGTGAACTAGCAAGAGTTTTAGGAAGCGGCAAGGCCAACCTTGGTGAAAATAGGACCAATGCATAAGATTGTGGCTCATAGAGGGTTTAAAGCACTATATACTAAGTGTTATGGATATGGTTGATGGAGGAAAGCAAGTTGTCTTTAACTCCAAAGGTTGTTTCATTCAAGAGGAAGGATCTAAGAGGGTGATAGCTAGAGGAGTTAAGACAACAAATAATGTATATGTGTTTTAGGGAAGAGTGAAAAATTAAGAAGAGACCAAGAGGGTACTCTTCCTCATCTGATTCAAAGTAGAAGAGATCAACACATATTGCAGTCCACTCTTGCATGATATATCCTTTAGACTACAAAATGGATGTGAAGCCTTTATAGGCTCAGGGGGAGTATATCACACTTTTTTTTATTGCATGCAATTAGTTTGTGTTGACGCTTATCTCCTTGATTATATTTTTATTTATAATGGATAGTAGTTGCTGGTGGTATCTTTTCTAAGGTGTGATCAGGTGGAGATGACACATGTTCATGGGGAGCACTTTATATGCTTCCAATATTTCGATGGAATTATGTCTCCTTGGTGGAGTTGGTTATGCATCTCATGTTATGTGCTCATCTGTTGCAGATGTTTATGTTGATCATAGATGTTTCCTATATGATTTGACATGTGGTTGGCATGTATTATGAAGTTTGATTTGATGATTTTATGCATGTGGTGGTGCCACGGATATTGGCATGATGATAGTGCATTATGCTCATTTTTATGTTGGATGTTTTTCATATTGTTGTTGTTGCTACATATGGCGATTTTGATGATTTGCATGATGATAGATGATGTTTATTGCTGATATAATGTTTCTGCTATCATTGCCTAATTGTTGCTATCATTTTTTGTTATCATATAGAGGTTCATGCTCCATGTGATGGTTATAGTTGTTGCCATATTTTTACACGGAGAGCTAATATATTGGGTTATTTGAATGTGATATTTCTGATTTATGATGCTGACATATGTTGCTAGTTTATGATGTTGATGATATATGCTATTGATGGGACACTATTTATTGTTATGTGTTGATGATTACTACAACTAATATCTAGATCCATGGTTGTTGATTTGGAGAGGTTGATACATGTCCCTTATGTGATTTGTATTGACATTATCTTGTTTCCATAGAGAGTACATGCGGTTGATCATATTCTCTATGTACTTGTATCATGACATTGTATTAGACATGAATTGATGAGAGAGTTGTTATGAGAGCCATGTTTGGCACATATTGTATAATGAGTTATGAGAGTCAAGTTTTGTATGGTATGTTAGTAGTGTTGTTACAACCATGTATTTCATGTATTATTCATGAATACTCTCATACTTATCATGAAGAGTCTTTCTAGAGCCATGCATTCATTAAGAGAGTCATGTGAGTGATTGGTTCAATCATGTATTGGCTTACCAATGTACTTTTACTGTCATGTATTGTCATTATGGTAGCCATGTAATAAGCCTATGAGGCCATGTACTTTTTTGCATATCATTGAGTCATAGTCTTGGTCCATGTGGAGTAGCTTCTTGCATGTGGAAAGGAGGCATGGAAAACTATGTATACTAGTGCACATTCAACCATGGAGATGATTGTGTTCAATGGAGTATGGATTGTCATACTGTTGTGACCTGTCATCATGTAGTTGTTGCTATCATGTATACTTTAGAGAGATGTTTCATTGCTTCTAGTGATGTATGAGTTTTTTGCTTCTAGGGAGTACAATGTGGAGAGGATGTATTTGTTGTTATTGCTTCAGAGTGGATGGATATTTGCTTATGCTACTATGGAATAGATCAATATTGTTGTTGCTAGTAGATCACATTATATTGTTGCTTATATGTGTTGGTGATTTGATCTGCTGCTAATATGACATGGATTATGTTGTTGTTGCTTCAGGGGGAGCCTGCTTGTGTTTCAATGTTTGTTGTTGTTGAGCAAGAGTTTATTGATCATACTGCTAGGAGATGTATGATATTGCTAGTGTGTTGATGATTGGACATGGCTTGTGTCCAATGGCACTTTAGTGCACATATTGTATAGAGGGAGTGTTGTTGTATGTTAGTTTTGCACTCCATTGTTCATCATATTCTTATGATTGTGAGTGGAGTTCATGTTTTCGTTGATGGAACCACTTGAATGTGGAGAAGTTTATAGCATTCATCTTTGACATGTTTATCCCTTTTCCATTGTTGTAAAAGGGGGATAATGTGAGGATGATGATCAGATGATTGTTTTAGCTGGGGGGTTGACATCAATGCCAAAGGGGGAGATTATTGGCATTGATGTGTGTTGCAGGGTTGTAGATGTGTGATTGATTTTCATTGGTGTCAACCTGGTTTTATGGGCTGCAGGTGTATTAGGTTGCATGTGCATGTGTGACTAAAGGTGGCTTGTGTATGGATGATGTCTAGATGGTCCTTAGCATCTCTACTTTCTTAGACTAGCTAAGAGATGGTTCTTGGCTTGTCTACTATCTTGGAGATGATGGTTGAGGTGTAAATGGTCCTTGGTTGGATGATGGTATGTTTCACCAGCTTGGAGGTTGCATGATGGTATGTTGCACCAAATTGGATGTTGGATGATGGTGTGTTGAACTAGCTTGGAGGCCTTCCCATGATGATGGTCTTCATGATCATGTTGCTGCATGTAGATATTGGTGGTTACTATCGAGTTTAGAGTTGACGAACCTTGATGATTATGTACCATTGGTCTCCATGCTCTTGATTAGGTCTCCTATGATGAGGATGTTATACCTTGGGCTTAGATAGGTTATACATGTGGAAATGGATGCTTGAGATGATTGTATAGGTGTTGGACGATGTTTGGTAGTTATTGGAGTTGCATACTGATGGCACGGATGTTGTGGTGAAGTTTTATGGATAAAATGGTTGATTTTGTTGTTGGTTGGAATTCTACTCAACCTAGTTTGACTGGTGATGATGTTGGTGATGATGCAGTGACTTTTGGGAGTGTTGCAGAGGTTCAAGTGACTTCTAGGGGACTTACAGAGGCTAGATAATCTTTGGAATAGGTTGAGGCAAGTTCTGAGCATACAAAACATGGTTTTGAGTCTCTTAGGCCCAGGAAACATGCACAAAGACTTGTGGGAGAAGCTGGAAGATGTAGTCACATGCAGGGAAAGCTCAAGGGAGTGTGTAAGGCCCTAGTCGCATGCAAAGTTGTGTCATGGGAGCATCCAGGGATTTTTCAAGTTTTTCTCTTGATTTCTTGCATTGTTGAGCTTATTTTTGGCTTATGGCGATGTTTGCTATCTGGACTTTTTGACATATGGTCATAAAAAGTTTGTGGGCCCTCTAGAAGCTGATTAGGGTTGAATATATCAAAGGGCTAGTGGAGTGAGTAATTTATTTGGTCAATATGCCTTCCTAAACCAAATCTAAAACATGTGAAAGGAGTTTTTGAGTCTTGTATAACTTGTAGAAATTATTGAGTTAATCATCTCAGGAATTTGATAAATAGAGGAAGACAATGAGTCTATTTGGTTGGTTGATTGGAGAGTGAATGAGGATTTTATTGTGAGAGCATTGGGATTCTGTAGAGTATGAAACAAATGCTCACATATTGTATGTAGAGATATATCAAAGTTTTGTGAGAAGAAATCAAAGACATAATTGAGGAGAAGATTCATACTTTGTGTGTAGTTTGTGGGAGAATATTTGTAGCTTGTTGTGTGGATTGAGATAGGTATTTTGGTGTGTGAAGTATTGAAGAATTCTCTTCACCATATCAAATTTGTGATTCAAAATTGATGATTTGAATGCTAGAGTTGTTGGGTTTCTCATGTTGAGCGAATTGAGAACCCATTATGAACACAAGTATCGCTCTGCTGCCAGCAAGCTTGGTCAGTACCCCAGTAGAGTTACTTGCATCACCTCTCTGCACATGAATCCTTTCTCTTCTTTCACCTTATTCATTTTTCATTTTTTTCATAACTTTTCATAGAAGTTATTCGTTTTAGAGGTGGAAGAGGGATCCCAACTTATTGAGAGCAAAAGAGGTTGTTCCTTCAGAGAAATTGTTTATTATATACCTCTGACGTGCTTGTTAAGGTTTTCCCCCTCACCTTAATCTACTTGACTGAGCTGACAAGGGTTATAGCCACAATCGCCTGCTCCTCCAAAGAGACATACTATCTCTGTGCAGTGGAGAAACCATGTTAGGTCCCTATACTACTAGTGTAACCCCTTACTATTATTAGTAAAACCCCCTTATTATATTGTTGTGCCCATGTAGTCCACATATTGTTATTATTGTGCCCCATAGAAGCCCACTATTGTTATTATTGTGCCCTTACATTATTATTGTTATGTCGACTCTGATTATATTATGACCCCTTAGACTCCTATATATAGAAAGGAAGTCTTGTCATTTGTATCATCCAAGAATTGTTCATTTGTGTAATTTAAAGGAGGCTTCCCCCCTGAAGAGGCTAAATTCTAAGGCGTTGATCTATCTTTTCAATCTTTTTGTGAGCTAGTTTCCTAACATTTGTTATCAGATCTTTGGATTCTAGGGTTTCGTTGCTCCAAATAGGTCATCATGGAATTTTCGCTATACCTTTTCTTCTGCAATGTTTCAGAAGCTAAAAAAAAAAACCCATTTGAGAAGAAATCTTGCTGAATTGCGTGTCCAAATTTCAAATCTTGTCTTGCTATATTTACAGAGATATGATATGCAAAATTTATGGTTTTTGCAAGCTCCAGAATTTCATCTAAAATAGGGCATCGTGGTATTTTCCCTATAACCTTTTCTCTACAAAGTTTCAGAAGCTAAAGAAAAAACCCATTTGAGAAGAAATCATTCTAAATGTAGGGTCTAAATTTCAGATCTTGGCTCACTATATTTTCGTATTTATGATCTGAGGAAGTTAAGGTTTTTGCAGACTCCCGAATTACATCCTAAATAGGTGACCTAGGGAAAATAGTCATAACTTTCTCTTTGAGCAACAAATTGAAATTTTGTAAGAAGTTACAGAAAGAGGACAGTCTGTAGTTTTCTATGTATAATTTTCAGATCCGAAGGTCTAAACACTGACATGTGGCACGTCATACAAGTTCATTCTACCGAAACATTATATAATCAGGTCATATTAGGAGCTTGGGCATAACTCTTTCTTGGATAATCAAATTCTGATCAGACTTGCGAGGTCAAAAAGAGGACTCAGAGGGCTACTGCAAGAGAGAATTTCATAACTTTTAGATCTGAAAATACAGAGTTATAGTCATTTCAAGATCAAGCTCTTGAAATCAAGAAAAGGAGATATGAGGAAGTTTGATGGAAAGGATCCAGTAAATTGGATACTACAGATGGAGCAATATTTTGATCTACATGGTGTACCACTGTTACAAAAGGTATGTATTGCATCTTCATCTTTAGAACTGGATCAATTTTTATGGTATAAAGGGCTTTGTTCTCATAAACAACTTGTTACGTGGTCAATTTTCATGGAGGGAATGATAGCACAGTATGAGGATACAAAGAGCAACACCTTCTTTAGAGAAACACCACAACAATTGGAAGAAAAAAGAGAAAATGGGCTTTGTTACAAAGTGGAAAGAAAAATTATGGCAACAAGGAAGTCCACCCCTCACAACTATAAATATGGAAGTGTTGTTTCTCCTAGCCTTCCACAAACTACAAGGGTTACACCACAACAATTGGAAGAAAAATGAGAAAAAGGGCTTTGTTACAATTGTGATAACAAATACATTAAAGGTCATAAGTGTGTTGAGAAGAAATTATTTTACATTGATTGTG
>APFE031666819.1:0-41159 GCA_000404065.3 Pinus taeda
ACAAGATAGACCTTCCTAGAATCTAATGAATACCTAATGACAAACAAACCAACCAGACACTATCTTTCTCTAAATGCGCTTTTATAAATAATGGCAAACAAATGTGTTTTAAGGCCTACCTCATGTCCAACGCAAGTTTGGAGATGCCTTCGCTCCTTTGATCCAAGTAAGTTCCTTTGTCACAAACCTGCAAACACAAACAAGGCAAACGATTAAATAGCACCTGAATAACCAGTATTATAAAACATATTTTAACATGAAAGTCAAGGAGTCCATGAAACAAATAACATGAGATACTCGTTGAGAAAAATGAGCTTGATTGTATTAACTCAAAAGGAGAAGAACTTTACAACCTTTGCCTTGACGTTGTACAAGCTCCTCCCAGGGTCCAACAAGAAGTCTCCTCTACTTTGACAAGCTTCACTCACTCCCCAATGATGCCAAAAAGGTATTTAATCTCTCCTCTTAAGCTCAAATAGGAAGTCTTGATTTCACTAGCATTTACCCTCAAAAGTTCCGCTTCTAACCTCCCTAACCACTGACCAAATGCCTCAATTTATAGTGCAATGGAGATCAGTTACCAGCTCCTCCTTCAAAGGGATAGAGTCCTCCTTCAAAGGGATAGCTCCTCTCAACAATGGATTAGTTGCTCCTATGATGGGATGCATGAACCACTTGGAGCGAACAATCCACGTAACAAATGCTTCTAGAAAAATCTAGAATTAACCCAAGATGAGTTTTTTAAGATAAAGATTGTGCTTTTTGACTTTTACAGGGGTACGCACCCTCCCCTTTACATACAGAGCATATAAGTACGCAGATAACTTGAACAAAAGGTGCGGGCCAGCAGGCAAAAGTAAGAGAAAGTGCGAAACGAGAGTTACATTTCTTTTTTGATGTCTTTCTCTCATTTCTCAAGCTTTTTTTGAAGAGTTGAGGTTTAAGACTTGCTTAGGAAGCTGGTATAGGTAATGATAGGCCTACACCGACTGCAAATAATCAAGGTGACGATATTTTTGTGTAACATGAACTTATAATTGTAGTATGTGTAATGTGATTAGAAACCAACCCTACTCCAATTTCTCTAGGAACAAGAAAAAAAACATATACCTTTAAATATCATGAGACAACATAAAGGTCAGAAAATAAGGATTGGAACAACATAAAGGATTATATAGAACACATATATTTGAGTTCCGCCTATTTTATATTCTTAACAAAATATTATATCTACTCTACATTTAAGGTTAACCTTACTCTACAATTTATACTAATTAATTCATACATCACTCGATTCTACTGAACATGAATAATAATATCCCAACTTTAGCCATCTCTCAATATTATTATATCATGCTCTATTTATAGTTATAGAAAAACCCTAATTCAAAGCATCTTAGACTAGTACAAGTGGATAAATATCACTAGTTAAGATGATAGGAATATTAGGATTCATTACCGTTTACTAATGATCTAGATAATCCCTTTTCAACCACCATGATAGCTCAACTATGCAATTATGCATGAATATAATTCCCTTAATGTCTCTAATTGATTTTATACTTCTATTCAATACTCAATTTCCCACTAAATTTAGCTAAGGTAAATTATCTTGACTTGGCCATCAGCTTGTCAAGTTGATTATAAATTTTTATTCCCTAGTCATTTTTTCTTGAATAGAGTTACTAAGGTTATTTGATAGTCATCTCGTCTGACCAAATCACCGACTAACTACAATCCAATTGACTGAGATGAACTGAAATGAATACAGCACCTCAATATTCTCCCATTTGTTCTCTTCTTTAAATTAACTTTTAATACCATTTCTTTTAATGAACCGGGGTTGCAAATTCCAACACCTCTTTGCACTACAATAATTTACCAACACGTACTAACTTTGCTAGAAAATATGGAATATTATTTACCATCTCTAATTTTACTAGTAGCACCTTTTAATTTCTACCATGTCTAATGAAATGGTATTGTACATCAATATTTTTTTTTCTTGAATGATATGTTCGATTCTTCTGAAAGATGATTGTACTTTGAATAACACAAACTATGTTTATTTCTTGTTGAGAAAACCCAAACTATAAACAAAACTACCAAATCTAGACTACTTCATTTCTTGCATGAGTGGCTACCATGTATCTGAACTTTATGGATGATGCTTTCATGATTAACTATCAGTTACTCATCCAATTAATAATTTCATTCAAAAATTTGAACACATATCCCTTAGTCAACCTAATTTTCTCTAGATCACCAACTTAGTCAGCATAAAAAAAAAAAAATCCTTATACCATTGTCTCACTATCATCCATAGGTCCTCCATGTTAACATGTCACATTACCACTCATGAAACATAAATACCTAAATTCACTTTTGGTATAAAACTAGTGCTATTTTCTAAGTGTTTTCATGTATCTTATTAATACCCTCGCTACATGAGAAATATTCATTCAAGTGTAGAAAATTACATACATCAAACTACCTATAAAACTTTCATATGACACATGGACCATATCCTCTCCTTCTTTATGTCCTTGGAAATTACTCAACAATTATTCTTGCCCCAAGTAGAGTTGGTACCAACTAGAATGCCTCATAATTTTTTCAACATGGTTCCTATGCATTATCTTGAGTTTCATAGCTATCTGTTGTCTCCTTATATCCTTTCCAAGAATGAAATGTTTAGGATTGAGATCCTTCATCTCAATTTTAAAGGATGTTCACATTTTTACCTCTTTAATTGCAACCTTGTTATTTCCAATCAACAACATGTCATCGACATATAGCGCTACATATATGAAACAATCACCTTTTGGCTTGACATTTAAAAACTTATTAGACAGGATTCTCACAAACAACAATATCTAGATTTACATGTCAAAATTATTGTGTTGTGTCAAGAGCGAATCTATTGGGACATAAACAGACTTCCTCGGTTTGCATATCGATTTCTTCACACATTTTACTACAAATCCTTTATGGTTTTTCATGTAAATTTCTTCTAAAAAATAACCATAAAAAAGGTTGTTTTTACATCTATTTTCTCAATTTATAGATCAAATTTTGTAGCTGGAGACACTAGTCCTCCAATGGAAGTTAATTTTGTAACAAGTGAAAATATCTCTCCAAATTGGCTACCTCAACTTTGAAATAAATTTTCATAATTAGGCAGTTGTTGTACTTCTAAACCTGACCTATTACATTCAAAGTTATCTTGAACATCCACCTACAACCAACATGCTTCCTTCCATGAAGTAATTTGACTAGATCCTCATGTCTCATTCCTATTCAAAGAATCCATTCTTTTGTCGTGGATTTTAACTAGAGTTTAACGTTTATTCCAGAAATTTCCTCCTTAATTGAACTAGGTTCATCACCAATGGCAGAAAATGACAAATTGGACTAGAAGTCAAGTAGGGCATAACATTCAAGTCCTTTATTTACTCAACTAGACTTTCCCAAACATTGAGCCAATTATTACCACCTCTTTTTAATAAATTTACCCGAGAACACAAATTAATTATAGAGAATTACTGAGAGAAATAAATATAAAAATAACTAGCAATAACCATAAACACATCAACACACATGTTTATTTGGGAAAACCCCAAATTTGGGGAAAAAATAGATCATAATGAAATTTCATTATCCTTGGCGAAAACCCTGGCCAATCTGGCCAAATGAGTCTTCGCCGCTCACCTCCAGGCCTTTGCATTACAATGAAGTCCTTCGAGCCTTTTATAGGATCCATTACATATAATACCACAGGTAGAATACCATGGGTGCACAATACCACGTGCCCCAAAACCATCACTATTTAACCTCCTTTGACTCTATCCCCAGTCAAGTTTACCTAACAATCCCCCCTTCAACTTGATTTGGTGTTCCTTGACTAACTCCAGCGAAACCTACTAAGTGGGACAATGTCGCTCACTCTAGCTCTTACCCCCTCAAATTTTTACCCGGGGTATTGTTAACCCGACATCACCCCTATCACCTAGGTCTAACCCAGACTTTATCGGTGATTACCCAAGGGTACACATGCCTTATTAAGTCTTACAGTAGTATGCCCATTTACATGTAATAATTTTGACTTCATTATTTTTTTTTTTGTTTATGCTGCTCTTCAGACCCATCTTCTCTCAATTATGGGCATCCTTGTTTTGTTTCATTGTTGCCTTCCTTGAATTTGTTACTGACGCTTCTCGTCCTTCAACTTCTTCATGTGAAATCAATCCAACAAATGATACATATATGACTAAGCAATTAGGCATGCAGAAATCCAATTCATCAGATCTGAAGCCCGATGGCCCGTCTCAATCCTTCAACGCATGCCCTGACCACATCATTGATCCATATTCATACCAAATCTAAATTCAATTATCTCTTTAACCATTTTCAGCGGTGATCTGATGAACAATAACAACAAACTTCTACACTGATCCTTTTATCCATTGGGCTAAAGTAAATCCTTCACTCAAGGCATACATTCGAAGCCCAAACCCTCAACCATGGCTCTGATACCAATTGTTAATAAATTTACCCGAGAACACAAATTAATTATAGAGAATTACTGACAGAAATAAATATAAAAATAACTAGCAATAACCATAAAAACATGAACACACATGTTTATTTGGGAAAACCCCAAATTTGGGGAAAAAACAGATCATAATGAAAGTTCATTATCCTTGTCCAAAACCCTAGCCAATTTGGTCAAATGAGTCTTCGCCGCTCACCTCCAGGCCTTTGCATTACAATGAAGTCCTTCGAGCCTTTTATAGGCTCCATTACATATAATACCACGAGTAGAATACCATGGGTGGACAATACCATGTGCCCCAAAACCATCACTATTTAACCTCCTTTGACTCTATCCCGAGTCAAGTTTCTCAAGTCAAGTTTACCTAACACCCTTCATACAACTTATTTGACTCATATAATTAAATCTCATCCAACATGAAGCCAAACAATAAATTATATTTCCCTTTATCCTTTTCTATAGTCCCTTCAGTGCTATAAGTGTGCCTAACTTCATTGAGGATCATATAGGTTGTATCATTTCATTCCATCCTTATAGCCCATGAAAATACGCCTGGATACATTTTTATCCAACTTTATCCTCTTATCATTTGCGATATGGAAAAAAGTGTCAAAACTAAAGACTGAGTGATGTATGAGTTATGTATTTCTATCAAACCATAGTTCATATATAGTTTTATCAACCAATGTTGATGATTGATACATTTTCATTAGGTGACATGTAGATCCAATTTCCTTTTTCCCATAACTCTTATTCTAACCCTTCACTATTAAGCATGATCCTTTCCATTTCCATCAACATCTTGTTCATTCCTTACACAAATTCATTCTCCTAAGATATTTATGGAGTAGTCATATTGATACATCTCTATAATATTAGTGTATCCCACTCATTGTTATTGTTGTGACCATGTAGGCCCCATATTTTTATTTATGTGCCATATATAAAACCACTATTGTTATTGTTGTTCCCTTACATTATTATTTTTATGCAGGCTATTATTATATTGTGACCCCTTAGACTCCTATATTTACAATGGAGGTCCTGTCATTTGTATCATCCAAGAACCTTTTATTTATGTAATTCAAAGGAGGTTTACCCCTTGAAGAGGATAATTTTTAAGTTGTTGATCTATCTATTTGTTAGTTGGTTGCATAACATTTGGTGTTAAAGCTTTGGATTCTAGGATATTGCTGCTTTAAACAGGCCATCATGGTGTTTTTGCTAAAACATTTTAAATACAAATATTCAGATGTCGAAATTGTAACCATGTGGAGCTCAAATCTTGGTGAACTTAATCCTAGAATTTTAGAGCTTCGTTAGCTATGTTTTATGAGATATGGTTCGAAGAATTTAGGTTTTTTCATTCTCTAGAATTCAATTTCAAACAAGTGACCCAAGGACAATCGTCATGACCTTCATTTTAGGCATCAAAATTTAATGTTGTAATACATGGTTTAAAGAGAATATAGTTTAGTTCCACATGTAGCAATTTTAAGGCAGAATGCCAAAACAGTGACATAAGGCATCCTGTACAACTTCACTCCACTGAACTAGACCATAATCACGTCATCGTGGGAGACCTAGCATAACTATATGTTAAGGAACCCAATTTTTGTCTAACTTGTGGAATTGAAAGTAAGATTCACAGGGCTCCCATAGGATTGAATTTCAAAACTTTGAGATCCCAAATTAGATAGTTACAATCATTTCAAGATTGAGCTCCTAAAAGAAAGAAAAAGTGTGTATTTGTTTTTTAAAATGCATAAATTTTGTTTCAAAAATCAGTTTGATGTGATTCCAAGGGAATATTGAAGCATAGATATCAGTATTGGGTTTTGAAAGGCCTCCCAAGAGAAACAATTCTACACCCATTAAGCCCTTATAAATATCTACTATGATGCATGAAGAGGAAGAATTACAACATGATATATCAAAATTATAGGACTAAGTGCAACAAATTTCGTTCTCACAAATAGAAAACAAAGATGAACTAAAAGGTGGCATCGATGGTTCAAAATCAGAAACTGAAGGTGCCATGGATGGTTTAAAAGGTGACATGGATGGTTTAAAAGGTGACATGAATGGTTTAAAAGAAAACATTGAGGGTTTGAAGGAAGGGTTGACAAAGTTGTTGCAAGAAAGCCTTCATAGTGGTGAGAAGGTAATACATAAAAATCATGATGAGGAAAAAAAGAATATGAATTAAGATTTTAGAGACCCCAATGTGGGGTTTAAGAACCACCACATTCCAAAGTTATATACGAGGAATTTTCATGGCAAAGATCTAGTAACATGGATAGTATATATTGGGAAATATTTTGATTTGTAAGATGTGAAAACCTTGCAAATGGTATGTATTTCATCTTTATATTTATAACCCAATCAATTTGTATGGTATAGATTGATTTCTCTCGTAAACCATTTATCACCTGGTCAGTTTTTATGGAAGAAATGATAGCACATTATGAAGATACAAAGAGAAAAAACTTCTTTAGCCAATTGATAAATCTAAAACAAAAGGTTTCAATGGTGGAGCACATTGAAGACTTCCAAAAATTGAATATTAGGGTAACTCATATTGCAGAGAAGGATAAGATGGATTTCTTCATAGGGAATTTAAGAGATAAAATCCAACATGAGGTTCACCTTTGGGAACGTGATTCACTGGAGAAGGAATTCAGGTGGAAAGAAAAGTTGAAAGGAAAATTATGGCAAAAATGAAGTCCTCCACTCACAACTATAAATGTGGAAGTGTTGTTGCTCCCAGTGTTCTAGAACCTATAAGGTTGACGCCACAAAAATTGGAGCAAAAGAGAGAAAAAGGGATTTTTTATAGTTGTTATAGAAAATACAATAAAGGTCATAAGTGTGTTGAGAAGAAATTATTCTACATATATTTTGAACAGTACGAAGAAAAGGAGCAAGAAATATCCAAAGAGGAGGATATCCACCAAGAAAAAACACCAAAGAAAGAAAAAATGAATCTGACCATATCTTGTAATGCATTGGCAAGAATTACCACTCCTCAAACTCTGAAGATAGAAGTGTATATCAAGAAGAAAAATATAATAGTGTTTATTCTTGCAGGTAGTACCCAAAATTATATTCATTGTAGGATAGCGAGGGAATTGAATTTATTTCTATATCTAGCACCTGAGTGTTAAGTGATGTTTGCAAATGCAGGAAATATAAATTTATCTATAAAGTGTCATAATATCAAGCTAACCATGGGGGAATATGTATTGAATAGTCCAATTATCTCCATTTCAATGGGTGGTTCTTATGTTGTACTAGGATCCCAATGGTTACAATCTTTGGGGACAATAATAGTTAATTTTCAAGAAATTTTCTTGAATTTTTTTTGGGAAAGAAAGGAAGTTGAATTAAGGGGAATCACGGGGAATGAAGGAAATATAATCATCTCTAATGGCATGACAGAGCTTTTGAAGAAAGAAAAGTGAGGCATAATTTCACAATTATTCTCACTAGATTTTCGAACATCGAAATCATGTATTTCTCCAGATCTCAAAAAGGTATGGGACAATCATTACAAGGTGTTTGATATTACCAATTTTTTCCCACATATTCATGATCATGAGCACACTATTGAATTGATTCAAGGAAGTGTTCCTCCAAAAATCATGCCTTAGAGATATCCTTATGTACAAGAGAGTGAAATTAAACATATGGTTGCAGAAATGTTAGAGGCTGGTATAATTCAACCTAATCAATGTTCATTCTCTGCTCTAGTAATATTTGTGCACAAGAAGTATGGATAAAATTTCCTTGAAGACTTATTAGTCTGAGTTGTGGGGTTTAAAATAATCCTCAAAGTGATACCACAGACCTAAATTTCAAACTTTGGAGATCTGAAATTACATAACTACAAAAGATTCAATATCGAGCTCCTACAAAACAAGAAAAAGGGATGTATGTTTTTTAATTGCATAAGTTTTGTTTCGAAGATTACTTTGAAGTGATTCAAGGGGCTTAGTGAAGCATAAATATCAATTTTCTATACCAAAATGAATTTAAGCAAGAAAATGCAAATACCTAATAAGAAAATAGAAATCTTTACTATGGCGCATGAAGAAGTGGAAGAAATGCAACATGATATATCAAAAATACAAGACCAAGTGCAGCAAATTTTGCTATCACAATGAGTAACCAAAAATAAAATGGGAGCTAAGATGGATGGTTTGAACAATGGTTTAAAATTAGACATGGAAGGTGTATTAGTTAAAAATAATTTCAAAATGTTAAGTTAGGATATGAATGAAAAAGAAAGAAAAATAAAAAATGTTAGGACAATTATATATTTTATATGAATCCATATTAATAAAATGTTAGGAGTTACTTTCCATAAATAAAGAATGCAAAAGAAAATGAAAATGTTAGGGAAGCAAAAGAAAATAAAGGCTTCAATTTCAAATAAAAAATAATATATGAAAAGGCTGCTCATTTACATGTTCCACATTAGAAATGTTAATTTTTTATTAATTATTGATTAATTTCCTCAATAAAGTATTAATCCTTGTTATAATATTTTGACATTAGACTTTATTGTATACAACGCATATATTTGATATAGGCCAAAGTCACTAAGCGAAAAAAAATCATGTTGGCTTTCAATAAAGAGCACGCATCAATCAAAGGTCGATTTACTCCCTACCCACATCAATGGTGGGAGATAAATTTCTTACCCCCCTCAACCATTTCACGTTAACATAATGGAGGGGGTCCGCAAAGTGGTTTTAATGGTGGATGGCCCAAACCTACATGTCATCACCCTATAGCTCTGCACTCCTCGCGAAAAACCACAAACCATTCCCTACCCCCTTCGTAATCTACTCATGGTTTTCCCTTTGCCAAGGGTCCTCCATCCCATGCCTCGACCATTATCGCTTAACAAATCCAATGCCACCACATAATTTTCCCATTGCATAGTCATCCTACCCATTGCCGCCTCACATACTCGTTGCCCTATTGTCATACCCATTTCTATTCACCTGTTGTAGCTACTCTTCTATGCATTGAAACCGCTATGAGTGCCGCAAAGTTTTAATGTGCAGGTTAAAAAAATTTGTGCTCAGAACTCCTTGCTGTAAAATGAATCCATTCAATTGATTAGTCTTCTTCTGCCTATTAGCATGGCCCTGAAAGTGAAATCTAAAATGCAGATTTAAAAGCATTGTTACTACCACCCAGCCCGATCTTGACCATGTTCTGCTTGTTGATTCCCTATTGAAGATTGCAGATGCAAGAGTGAGTTTGATTTCCATGAACTGCACCTATGGCTAAAACAAAAATACCTTGATCACCAAGACCTGATTAGATTCTAGCAATCTTTGTTACCCTTCTTCAGCTTCCCAAAAACACATGATTTCCCTTAGCTAATTACTTGGTGCCAAACCAAATATGACCCTGTAAAAAGAGCAGTGGTGGCTCAGAATGAAGACATTCTGATCACCATCTCCGCTGAAACCATAAAGCAGATGCTCCTAATCCCTCATGTTGAACACCTAATCCTCTAAGGGTTGGTGTGGAAGCTAAACAACCAAAAGGATTCCAAGAGACCACTTGGAATATTAATCCAAGGGTCACACCATGTAATATAAATTTATATCATTTGTTATTAATAATTGAACTCACTTTTTTATCTTTCATATTCTATTGCTGCCATGTGTGTGTTTAACATGCTACCACAGTAGGCGATCTCTTGCCCTACTCAAGTGTGAGCCACCTATTTTTGTGGCCTTTGTAAACCAATGCTATCCTCCTGATTATACCTTTCTGAGCATTTTGTTAGAATAGAGGTTGTTACCTCTATCATCTCTGCCATTCCTTTACTGTGGGGCCCCAATGACTGCAAGGAGGAATATTGTCAGACCTTCCCTCTCTGTCAATGCAACACTCTAACACTCTCTGTCAGTTTCATGCTCCCACTCAAACCTTTTCTGAACAAGTCCTCGCTATCTGTGACTTAGATTCTTTATTATGAAATCCTGTCAGCCATATTTTAGCTGCATTCTTTGTGCACACTTCCTCAAATAGAAAAATCTTGGAAGCTGTCATGCTGACGCTTCCACTAATCTAACAGTTTATTCATTGACTTGAACGTTTCTGTAGTGTTTCTCCTGTCGTTGCACGATACCTGCAAAAAAAATTATTAACAAACAAAACATTTTGCACTCCTTTCTTGCGGCCTGCCCTCATTGTTGCTTTCATCCATCATTTGATCCAATTTAGGGCATCGAGCCCACAACTACAAGTAGCTTTTCATAATATTTGCGGCACTCATACCACTCCCTGGACTGTGTTCAAAACTGAACTGTTGTATTCCCATTATGCACTATCCCCTCAGCATCACTATGACTAGAATTGCATGGTGCGTAGTCCACAATCCACCCTGATCGACTCCAAAACATATCGACTCCCATATGTATCCATTTATTTGACTACCATATGCTTTGCTTTCTCGAGAAAGATTCTACACGCAGAAACCTCCATATACATGTGGTGTCAGAAATGGTGCTGGTATTGTGGAAGCTGAGACCTCGTGCCGGTGGCGTCGCTTGAGAGATCACACCTTTGACCATGGAAAGTTGACTGCAATTATCGTTTGTACTTCCGTCACAGAGGAGATGAAATCAAGAAAATTATTGTTTTTTCTCATCAGATCCACAATGATATGGCCAGAAAATCCCAATAATCTTCCACATCATCATCACAGGGAGGAAGATTTAAATCTGGCAAGATTTTCCACTCCTGCTGCTTCGGGTTTCTCCATTTCTCATAAAGATTGAGATAAAACTAGCAAGGGTTCCACAACTATATATAATGATGAATCACAATCATTGTGGCAAGGAGCTGCATCAAACCTGAACTATTGTATAGGATCATTTGGCCAATCCCACACTTCAGAAACCCTGGTTGTGTATGTCCAATCATGGGGATACCTTTGTATAACATCTTTGAAGAAAATTCAGGCGAACAATTTGATGTTCTCAAGGAAGCACTTGTTGCGTGGTATTTCATGAGGCCCTCCTATTTTGTGAACCTTCAGGTCCTTCTGACCTCGAGGTCCTGGACCCACAAGAATTTCTTTGGGGCTTTCTATATCGATCAAGACAATTTGAGTATCGATAACTTGAGCTGGAGATACATCTCAGTGCATGCTCAGTGGGAACAAACTCACATGAACATGTGACATTATTCTCAGAGATAGTCGAAAGTGAAATTATTTCAATAAAAAGTAGAAAATTGATAGCATTTGTAAGTGCAACAATCGCTCCAAGTTGAAGATTGGAATCCTGACTTGGCCTTCTCCTTGAGGGATGATGAGGTGTCATGCCATCATTGACAAGAAAAAGGTAATCAGGTAAAGATGGAGATGTGAAGTGTGTGGCAATGATATCCAAATGCATTTCTGTGAAAATTTAGTGCGAGTAATTTTGCACAATCATCAAGGAAAGTCATTAATGAAAATAATCCAGCCAACTTTGTCATCCTTGGTAAAATATCTGAAGTGAGGCACCATAGGCCCAGCAGTAAGGGGTATTGGGAAAAGTGAGCTTTTATCAAGAGGTATTTGGCAAAGTGAGCTTTGATCAACATGTTATATTGGATAAAAGAGTAGCCTATAATTGCTGAAAAAGCACTTGTAGCAATTATTGTCTAGTTGTCATTGTTGCTCATTAATCGGAATTTATATGTAAAATTCTATTTGTTAAATTGGGTCATTTATTACAGACTTAGGGGGAGCCTTACTAAAGCTACCCTTGGAATGATATTCACAACTGAGATATTATGGAAGATTTTATTTCCCTACTATATCAAGCTTTTCCCAATATAATCTTGTGGGTTTTATAATATGGGTTCATATGGTGTGTTGTTCCCTTCATACCATTCATGCACATTGAATCCTATATAGATTTTGGTCTTTCAATCACATTCACGGTGTCCAAAATATTATTTATTCTCATCAGAACGAACTATATCAATTTGTCTTCTTTTTGATGTGCTGAGAGTACAAGTAGGTATTTTCCCTCATCATTTGTTGAGTCTTTATTAAAAAAATTGACCAAACTTGATGAAGTATTAGAGTTCTTGAACATTCTAATATGCTATATTATTCATGAGATAGTGAAAATCAACAAGAACACTCTCTGTTATATTAAAACCTATCTACAGTATGCCAAAGACAAGATTGAATTTTTGCAGCTTGAATCTCAACTGCAGCAAGTAGAATTATAACAATGGAGTCATTATTCTGAACTTACTTCTATTCAGGACAATGAAATAGACTCCCTTAAACAGCAAACCAATAATTTTTCAAATTCAAATTCAGTGCCAAATGCAACAACAGATTTGCATGAAAAAGTATAAATTCAGCCTGCACTTCCCATGTTGGTCATCAGATCTTGGGAAGAGCTTGTCCATAACAAGCATAGAACTGGTCTTTGATATGATAAGGATGTTTCCTTTCATATTCCAGACTGCTCCAAACCAATCTAATTTCAATATGTTGGGTTTCTTTAGGACGGTTCATATTCACCTGCCGCTCATGATAGTTTACCTTGAGCTGTTTCAGATTCTGGTTCTCTTCCATAGTAGCCACAACAAATTGTGAAATGCCAACACTGTGATCGAATTGACCATCTGAAAGATAACTATTTTGATCTTCATCCATGTAAGCACTGTCATAAAATGATTCATTCTTCAAACATATGCTTCAGAGACAAACCTCCTGCAAGAACAAAGATTCATCTTGGATGGATCGCTTCTTGGCAATGGGCATGAATAGCCAAGAAGATATTCCAGTCAAAAGTTAGAACTTGTTCTAGAGTATTGAACAGTCTTGCAGATGAGTTTTCTCCATCATCTCACCTTGTATTTGATTGGGGGGAAATGATGGTCATCTACAAGCTTCCAAGCCACACCAAGTGAGCCTAAGCCACAACCTACCACACCAGTTTTAGAGTTGTAGCCAGAGACAAAGATGCCCATGAGCATGCCTTCAGTTGGTAATTTGGGACACTTCCTCTAGCAGAAGACTTCAGCTTCTTGCCAATTTCAGAAGTGTTTTAGGAATAGAATTGGGGGCACTTCCTCTAGCATAAGACTTCATCTTCTTGCCAGTTTTGGAAGAGTTTCAGGAATTACATTAAGCATTCCAGAGTTGGTGGTAATCCTTAAACCTTCATAGGTTGAGACCTCCCTTTTTAGGTTGAGATTATGCCTTTTATGTGACGTGAGACCTCTCTTTCATGGTCGAATGTTTCCCTCTGCAAAACGTCAGTAGCACTTCCTCTAGCAGAATACATGAGCTTCATGCATGACTTGGAAGAGTTCTAGGAACTACAGTAAGCATTCCAGTGTTGGTGGTCATCCTTAAACCACCTTCCTATATATCAACATTTTTGAGAGCACATTCAACCTAGTGTTGCCATGCACTTTTTCACATTTTGTATTACAACTCTCTTCTTGGACTCATGCATAACCCTTCAGATGAAGACGGGGAATGTTGGAAACATAATCCTCTAAGGGTTGGTGTGGAAGCTGAACAACCAAAAGGAGTCCAAGAGACCACATGGAATATGAATCCAAAGGTCACACCATATACTATAAATGTATCATTTGTTAATAATAATTGAACTCTCCTGTTTATATTTCATATTCTGTTGCTGCCATGTGTGTGTTTAAAACCTCAATTAGACTCTCTCAACCATTTTTCACCAACAACACTTATGGATCTATACCATAAGTTAACCTTTCCATAGAGAGCCTAAATGTTTCAAATATTTTTACCTGAGGATGCAGAATTACCAAAAAGAAATACACCCTACTCATCTTCCATGTTTCCTGAAGCCTCTAGACATTGCATTTCTCTGCTTTCCTACATATTAGGATATCCATATCACCAGCCTGTTGATGAAACTATCATTGGATTCCTTTCCATATTTAACAAATCTCAGCAACCAACATTCATGTATAATTACAGTCAATTTCTGGCTGATAGTATACATGAACAATTCATGAATTTTATTGTACAGGGAGTGTTCAGTTACAGCTCTGTAATTTCTCACATGATTCTTTTTCAGCAGGGAGATCTTTTTCCTATAAATCTTAGAAAACAAGATGAACAAGGAGTGAAACAATTAGTGATTCATTAGAGAAAAGTAGTCAGGACAACTTCTACCAGCTTCGCATTTTCAGAATTTGTAGATACATTCGTAGATCCAGTGGCACAACTCCTCAACAACCAAACATAGGCAATGATTGGAGATGAAATAAAAATTGATTTTTCACTTAAGTGAGCAGACTAAAAATGGTGACTGGTATTTATACCAGAACTATACAGAGATAAGGGTATCTAGTTGTGATCTTGCACCATAAAAGTTGCCCAAGTATGTTCCTATGAGAATATTTTCTCCAGAATATATTAGGCAGATGATCAACATGGATGACCTGAACTTTGTGTTAGGCAAAAGGAAATTTCAATTCAAGAAAAAGGCACATATTGGATCATCCATTTGCAACCCCACATTAGCTAGTGTTGAGGTGGATAGATTGTTAAGGAAGATGAATTTCCAACCGAGCTTCACCTAGCCTTATGATCCTTTTGGTATTATTTCTACTTTGAGAGGTGATTTAAAAATGACTCCTTATAATCTTACTCCATGACCAGAAATACAAAATCTCATGAATCAAGAGTAGTGTGTTGATGGGACACTTTAAGAGGCAGATAATATGGTTGTATCCACCCCCACTTAACAAAATCTGGTTTATCAAAGAAAGCAACAGAAAAGGGTGAGACAAGAGACTTCATCTACTGAGGAGATTATGAAAGGATTCATTTTTCAATAGAAGAAGCCAAAGGTTGCCTTGGTTACACCAATAGGAGAAACTCAATAATTTATCTTGAAGATTCAAAAGTTTCTATATCAGCAGGAGTTGGTATTTCAACAACTCCTCCTACAACCAGTGTTTCAACAACCGCTCCTAAACCTGTCTTTCAACAACTCATCCTACAATTTCACCTTCTAGAGAGCCTCTGGAAATCATCTAGTCCAAAGGAATGAGTTCTTTAGATGATCAGAATATATGTCTAAAGTTCCTTGAGATTAAACAAAAGAATGTGACTTTGATGTCTAATGTATACAACCAATTCTAGAAATAAATTTCAACTTCCCAGCATAGGCTTCTTTATGATTTCGACAGTGAGAAAGGATGAATGCAAATGGGTTTCTTTCAAGCTCAAATTCCAGTTCCTAAATCCCCATCAAATTATAAAAAGACTGTGTTTTCATTTGATACCAATCAAATTCATCCAGTTGACCAAATGGATATGCACAGACAGACTGGTGAGATATTGTTTTCCACCATGACAACTATAACTATGTCTCTTTCCAAACTTAGGACTTCCCTATCCAATGTCTAGTCTCAGCTTAAGTTAGAAAATATTTCTTCCTTAGCCAAAGATAACAGAATAAAGGCATTGGAGGACTTTGTAATTAAAGTAGGATATGATCCTAAAGATGTAAAATCTACATAGTTACTCCTCGAAAAGAAAGATGTAGATATTGTTGCAATTAAGAAATAGTTGAAATTACCTTCAATGGAAGATACTCTAACAAAGGACATAACATAAAATGAACAGAAAAAGGAGGATATGCTCAAGCTTATCATTGAGAAAAATATACAACTGATGAAAATGGAAGAGCAGATTGAAGAGTTTCTAAAGGAGAAGGAAGTAGCATAGCTTGCTATGGTTCTAGTCATAGCAATCCCAATATCAATTGTAGGTATAGAGCATAGTTAATCATCAACATCCATTGGGTCTACATCAACAACAACTGATCCAACAAGATTATCACAAGAATTGGCCATACATAAACAATATAATGGAAAGTTACAACAAGAGTTCCAAATTTTATAATTTCATAAACACAAGAATGATACTTTGTATGTGCAGGAGATGCAGAAGTCCCACAAATTGAACTTAAGATCTAGAAGTTGGAAAGTGAGTCCCTAATGGCAGATACTTTCGCCCATACTAAGGAAAATATTTGGACACATATAATCCAATCAATGATAGATGTATGGCCATGCATACAAATTATTTTTGAACAACAAGAACTCATTACCAGATGTTGAGAAGTGATATAAGAACAAAAAGCATCCTTGAAGACAAAGCCAACAGAAGCCACATATACAATCAATGTGTTAAATTCAAAAATCAGAGAAGAGCTACAAGGAATAAATATCTCTGACAAAAAAACTACCATATTAGAGATTAAGAAGGTCTTGCAAAAGAGGAATTTGATTAACTAGTTAGAGAGAAAATGTCAAACCCTAGATGTTGTTGTCTAAAGGTTTCATTCAAATTTTAATGTTTTAAATCGAAAGGGACTACCAAGATTGGTATATATAAATGGTAAGTTGATAAAATTTGAAGATTATTTCAAGAAAATATATACTATTGTAGTAGACAGAGCCAAGTTTGTAGGAATCAAAGGATGGGATAACAAGGAAGGCCTTTCTAGAAGCCCTAGAGTTGTTTTAACTAACATGCATGAAATTATACATTCATTTCTCACCAAGACAAATTTTAAAAGCTATACTGAAGTGGATCAAACATCGACAAAGATGGTGAAAGTGGAAATCCCAAGTGAACAAAGATGGGATCAATGGTGTGAAGCAATTGAGTAATTTCTTATCCTAGTAGTATGCCATCTCATCATCTTTTTCAAGTGAGACCATCAGCAAATTCCCAAAAGATAGATCCACCTCTTCAGAAATTTCTTTGTTCCTACAATATTGACTTATTTTTGTAATTTTTTCCTATTTCGGTATGTTGTTCCTACAGAACGTAGATCATTTTCAAATCTTTATATAAATAACCCCTTCTTTGAGTTATTATGGGTTGAACCCTTGAACAAGCTATCAAGAATATTTGTACTAAGTTGGAGCATTTTTTGGTGTAATAAACGATTCTGGATTTACCTCATATGTTATGTTTCTCAGTGAGTTATATTTCATGTTGTTCATTCATTATGTTTTCTTCATATAAATTAAGCCTTTTATAGTTATCTGATTCAAAATTTAACTAAGTTTCAATCTCATTTTGGATCCTCTCTGAAATTGTGTTTATAAAAAGAGAATAATTTACAAAAATGTTTGTTATTGTAAGTTCCTCTTTAATTATAAATTACGTTAGATATCTATAAATAGTTTAATTATATTTTGTTGATTAAGAAAACATTGTTTTCTTAACTTCTTCTTATAATTGATTAAGTATTTAGTTTTAATATTAAATGAATTATACTTCTTCATGTTCAACTTTTCCACCCCATTAAAATCAAATTAACTATTTGCAGTTAAAGAACAACCTTTTATTTTACTTGGAAATATATCTAAGTTTGAATCACATGTTTATAAATTGTTCACTCGTCATCCAACCATTCCTAAACAACAAAACATTACCGATTATTTGGCATAACTAATTGAGCTATAGTTATCTCAAAGGACAACATCAGATTTGCATCATTTCCGGGGAGTGAAGGATTAAAAGATTTTTATTCCACAGGGAAACAATCTTTCCTTTTTCCTTTAAGGTGAATAAAGGATTATATATAGGTCAAAAAATTTCACCTGGCGATTCCACTATTTCAAGCTGGCCCCTTTTAAGCATACTAGGTCACACTTTGATTCTAAGGTTGTTAACCATCTACCAAATCCAGAGAGACTTATTATGAGAGCCCCTTTATGGAGAAGACATCAAATCTCTTCTTCTTCTTCAGCATTACACTTTGAAGATATATCATCTATAGATATTTTTTCATTTTCTCCATCTAATCCTTATTGGACTGAACTACGTCCTTGGGTTTCTAAAATCCATTCTAAAGGACTAGATATTCCATCAGCACTTTTAATTCAATCACTTGATTCATATCAAGTTCCATCCATTCCTATAAAATCACCTTCATGTGAGGACGATTTGGGTTTACATTTAGTTGAATTCAAGCCTACAAATTTCATCTCTCCAACTCCTTATTCTATCCCATCAACTTCTACTAGTCTTGAAGAGATATTATTTGTCTATTCAAATTCTTTTTTTTGAAAATAAGGAATACTTTCCATTAGGATTTCATAAGTTGGTTACTAAAACCCCTTTGAAATCTTCAAGGAGGTCTACTCTTTTTTTCTCTCCTTCGCGCACTAATACCCCTACTGACTCCACTTCTTCACCTTCCCCTTCATCATCATCATCATCTTCCTCTTCATAATCTACTCAATCACCCCATACTCCACCTTCCACTATGGATTTTCAACCCATTGTACAAGAAATATATGCTTCCTTAGTTCTTCCTCAAAACTTGGCAAATTTTCCTCATGGATATCTAAAGCATTTTACCAAGATTCAATGGTGAAACTGGTATTTTAGAACAAGATTATGCAGCTTCTTTCGTAGATTTTGTTGATAATATCAAGATAGAAAATGAAAATGCATATAGGAGATTATTTGTGCAATAATTAGAAGGAAGTGTTAGGATCTCATTTAGACAACTTATACCTTACTCTATTACAACATGGAATGAGCTCATAACTATATTTAAGAATCAATGAGCGGTAAAGAGGGATATTGTCTATCGTAAAATGCATGTTGGTTATAAGCCACCTGTAGAAGTTGAAAAGGTTAGATTTTCCAAAGCATTCAAAGATGAACTTGTTGTCACGCTAAGAGAAAGAATATCCAATGCACTAGAGGATATGTAGACAAATGCTATAGAGGTTGAATCTAATAGCTCTGCTTCTAGCAAACTTAAAGCTAAAGTAGAGAAAGAAGAAAGAAAATTAAAGGCTAGGATTGATGACTCATCTTCTTCCAAGTATAAACTTAAAGATCAGAAAATTGATGAAATTACATCTTTACTTAGAAACCTTTCCAATAGGATTTCTAAAATTGAATCACAATCTAGAACTACTTAAAAAATGGTTGTTAGGCCACAAGATCAAACTCAATTTCGAAGAGCTCCTCAAATGCAGATCCTTCAGAGACTGGGTTGTGATCAAAACATTCAACCACCATTGTCGATTGATTATCAACAACCTCTGGATGTAGGTTCTTTAATTATTGAAGATATCAATAATCTTGATTCTTCATGATTGCAAATGGTAATAGTATCTACATCCTCTTCTGAGTATTTTGAACAATAGCAAGGGAATGCTCAACTTTCCAAATATCAAGCATTTTCTAAAATTTTTATTACAGAGTTAAATAAGGGGTGTGATCTACTACCTAGATCAGGCCTAGGTAGACCTCCAAAATCTACAATTATAATTGAACCTACATTAAAATCTACCCAAACACAAACTCCAACACCTCAAACTATAGATTCATCTACTAAAATCTTTTCATCTGATAAAACCATTTTGACAACTTTTAATATTGAGAAACAATTAGAAAGAGTCAAAATTCCTATTCATTTAGTTGAACTTTCCAAGAACCCTAGTTATAAAAATCAAGTGTCTAAATGGATACAATCCTCCAATATATATGCCGAGGGAGATATTATCAGTCTACAAGATGAAAAACCCTTAGTAGTTTTTGGCCCTAGTTCTGATATGATTAACAAGATTGTTCCACCCTTTTATGTAACTTTAAAGGTCCAGGATTTTCTCTTGTATAACTGCATGTTGGACTCTAGAGCTTCTCATAACCTTATGCTAAAGGTAATTATGGACCAGCTCCAGCTAGAAGTTACTCATTCCTATCATTACCTCTACACCTTTCATTCAAAGAAAGTACCATGACTACGACTGGTCAAACACCTAGTTGTCACTCTAGCCCAAATACCTTATACGAGTATAGTTTTAGACATACTTGTCATTGATATTCCTACCAAGTTTGGGATGCTTCTATCTATATCATGTTATGCTAAACTTGGAGGATCACTTCAGATGGACATGTCTTTTCCTACTATTCCAATATATGGAAGTGAACATTTAAGCTTATATAGGGAAGATAGGTTCCTCCATACTATTTATGGGTCTGATCAAGAAATAATCACCCCATCCATGTAGTAGATCAGGATTTTGGTTTCTTTCAATTTTTATTACAAGATTCATCAAACACACAAATTTCCATCAAAAATACAGTTTCCGAACCTAAAATTGAAAAATCATATATTTGGAAACTTGTTATTGATTGCTCTTTCCCAAAGAAAGGAGTAGGAGTAGGGATTATTTTAATCTCACCAAATAAAGAAAATATTACTCAGTCATGTAAACTTGAATTTGATGTCACCAATAATGTGGTTGACTATGAGGTTTTTCTTCTTGGTCTTGAACTAGCTAAGAGTGTAAAGGTTCAAAGCTGGAGTTTATTTTCTGATTATGAGCTAATAGTGAAGTAGGTTAGAAACTTTTGTCAAACAAAGCACCCAAGACTTAGATCTTATAGAAGTGAAGTTTGGGATACAATTGAACATTTCTTTCAAGGATTTAACATAATTTCTATACCCAGGGATGAGAATATCCATGTTGATTCACTTGTTGTTTTGACAAGCTCTTTCCAAATCCTTGAGCCAATATTGTTGGAATATCAAATTCAGGTCAAGTACAAGCTATCAATTCCTGATAACCTTAAACACTGGTAGATTTTTTAGGATGATGAACAATTAAAATCTTTTCTTCAAGTCATTGATGAATTTTCAAATATGCAAATTGAAGAAGATCAAAAAGATGTCCAAGAATCAAATCAACAAATCTCAAAAACTTCATTTAGTCCTAAAATTCTTGATCATGATATTATTCATTTATCTAATAATTTTATTCCTAAAGGATTAGTTGCATTGGAAAAGCTATTTGATAATAACGATGTCTCCAAGAACCCCTTGTCTAATTCAAGTGAAGAAGAAAGTAAAGGGTGCAATATTGGGACTTTATATGAAGTGAAAAAATGTTAAATTATCATCATCGTTTCCTTTGGATGTTAAAAATGAATACTTGAATCTTCTTAAAAATTACAAAGATGTTTTTTCCAGGTCTTATAATGAATTAAAAAAATTATGATACATCTTTGATTAAGCATAAAATTCCTCTAAAACAAGAAGCAAAACCATTCCAACAAAAATTAAGAAGAATCAATCCCGTACTTCTTCCAACCATTGAGAAAGAACTTAAAAAGTTGCTTAATGATCATATTATAGTTCATTTGAGGTATTCTGATTGGGTGGCTAACCTAGTTTCTGTCAGAAAGAAAAATCGTGAAATTAGATTATGTGTAGAGTTCAGAAATATGAACAAATCATCATTAAGGGATAACTACCCATTGCCAAAAATGGATCATCTACTTCAGAAAGTTTCAGGTGCAAATAGGATTTCTGTGCTAGATGGTTTTTCTGGTTACAACCAAATTATGTTGAGTGATGATGACCAAGAAAAAACTGTTTTTACTACTCCTTGCCATACAACATGTATGTTGAGATGCCATTTGGACTGACAAATGCTGGAGCCACTTTCTAGAGACTCGTGGATCTAGAATTTGTAGGTAAGACATCTAAATTTAGTGTCATTTATCTAGATGATTTAACTGTTTTCTCTCATTCTCATGAAAATCATTTCAAACACTTAAGTAAGGTTTTTGACAGGTGAAAAAAATATGGCATATCCATAAATCCAAAGCGGTCTTTATTTGTTGTAAAGGAAGGGACATTACTATGGCATATAATTTCCAAGGAGGGAGTTATCATGGACCCAGAGAGAGTTTCAACTATTGAAACTCTGTCCTTGCCTAGAAACAAGAAGGAGATAAAAATAGTCCTTGGGAAAATCAATTTTCTCAAAAGGTTTATCGCTAATTATGCAGAGATAGTAAAAATATAGCTGATATGTTAAAGAAGAACAATGAAGTGAAATGGATAGTTTCTTCGAGATATTCTTTTGATTAGCTCGTCCTGATTAATCTTCCCCTTTTCTTTTACATTAGAGACAACCTTAGCAGCTATACTTTTACAGAAGAATATAAATGGTGATGACCAACCCATAGCCTTCTTTAGTAAATTCATGAGGGATGCCAAGCTTAAATATGACATTATTGAAAAGCAAGGTTATGCTCTAATCCAAACCCTTAAAGCCTTTAGAACCTATGTTTTCCATTCATGCATTACAACCTATGTCCCTAATCATGTTGTCAAAATTGTTTTGACCCAACCTGATACTAATGGGAGAAGGGGTTGGTGGATTGCCAAAGTTCTTGAATTTTATCTTGAGATCAAGACCACAAAGTTGGTGAAAGGTCAAGGTTTGCACAAATTGTTGGTTGAATCCAATTGCATTGTATTGGCAATAAATTTCATTTTTGAACTGTTATCTCAGAAGAATCCACAAGAACCTTCTCAAATTGCAGAAGGGGAGATTCATCCATCAAAACCTTCTCGTATTGTCGAATGAGAGAATCCATAAGAAACTTCCTTAAATTCAGAAGGGTAGAATCCACAAGAACCTTCTTCTTTAGATCAAACTATTCTCATTCATATAGATCATAAATATCTACTCTCTAATTGGCATTCTCATATTGTGCACTTTCTTAGAGATTTTCAATGTCCAGCTGAACTTGACTTGAAGCAGTGTAAAGCCCTGAAGCTTAAATTAGTGAAATACTATATTATCAATTGTACTCTATACTGGAAGAATCCTTTCAATATCGTTCTTCTCCATTTGACTGAAAATGAAATAGAGGGAAATAAAGATCAATTCCATGCATGGTTTTGTTGTGGACACTATGCCTGGAGAGAAACAACTTACAAAATTTTAAAGGCGAGCTTCTACTGGACCACATTGTTTAAAGGAGTTGGAGCAAGAGTTAGAAGTTGTACACAATGTCAAATATCTGCATGGAAATGGAAGTTGTCAACACTCCCTCTTGTTCCAGTATTGTTTCAGGCACCTTTTCTACAATGGGGTTTGGACTTCATAGGGGAGATTCATCCACAATCAAGTAATCATAATAGATGTATTCTAACTTCTACAAACTATTTTACCAAATGGGTAGAGACTATACCTGTTAAAAATGCAACTGATACTATTGTATTGAAATTCCTCGAGGAAAATATTTGATCAAGATTTGGATGTCCTAAAAATATTTTTATAGACAATTCATCAGCTTTTAATAGTGTTAGAATGATTGAGTTTTGTCAAAAGTATTCAATTTTGTTACATCATTCTGCACCATACTATCCACAGGGTAATGGGCTAGTAGAGTCCTTGAACAAGTGCTTAGTTAATGTCATTAAGAAGACTCTTGAATACCATAAAAAGAGTTGGGACAACAACCTGATCCATGCAATTTGAGAAAACAGAGTTTCTCCTAAGAGGCCCAGAACCATGTCTCCTTTCCAATTAGTCAATTGTAAAAAATAACTTTTTCCCTCTCATTTGGCTTTACTAGATATGAGGTTCCTTTAGGAATATTATGAAAAAAACGATGATTTGTCAAGGAGGATTAATCAAATCATTGAGTTAAATGAGGACGAGGATGAAATTCTATTATGAAACCAGCTCACAAAAAGATAGAAAAGATATATCATTGCCTTAGAATTCAGCCTCTTCAAGGGAGGAACCTCCTTTACATCACAAAAATGAACAATTATTAGATGATACAAATGAAAAGATCTCCTTTCTATATATAGGAGTCTTAGGGGTCATAATATAATCAGAGTTGACATAAAATTAATAATGCATGGACACAATAATAACAATAGTGGGCCTCTATGGGGCACAATAAAAACAATATGGGGACTACATGGGCACAACAATATAATAAGGGAGTTGTACTAATAACAATAAGGCTTTACACTAGTAATATAGGGGCCTAACATGCCCCTCTCCTTCAAAAAGTGGTGTCCTCAATGCTTAAGTAGTTCTTGATGCTTCTATATAAAATTCTTGTCCTCCCATGTGGAATCTTTAGTGGGTAAGTTCCTCCACTTGATAAGATACTCTAAAATTGATCGATTTCATAGCTATAAGGTTCTTATTTTTGTGACTACTCCAGGCTCCAATATGATTTTCCCTTCCTCGTTAATTTCTGGAAATATTGTTTGAACTGGGATCTTCTGCAACTTTTGAATGAGTGGCCACACTTCTTTGTCCTTCTTCCATGCATCCCTTGCTTTTTTTATCCAATCTGGCTGCATAATATAAATAGCACAAGACAATGCTTCCACATACTCATCCTTTCTTGAGAGTGCATCTGCAACAACATTTTGCTTCCCTTTTTTGTAGATGATTTCAAAGTCATAACCCAACATATCTCTCACCCATTTTTTATGTTCTTCTAAATATAATCTTTGTTCTAAGAAGTATTTAAGACTATCATGATCCATTCTTTACCTTGAAGTGTCTTCCCATTAGGTAAGGTCGCCATTTCATAAGTGCATGTAGTATTGCCAACATTTGCTTCTCATAAATAGCTTTCTTGAGATGTAGCCATAAAAATACCCAATCACCTAAATCAAAACTTATTTCACTGCAATGTTGATCTACCCATTGTTCCATTCGATTCCTCACCAAAGTGGTGTTATCCTTTAAACGTTGGAGAACATGTAGTTGATGCTTGATGTGATCTTTCACTGCTTGAATCTTTTTCTTCTTGATATATCCTTATATCTTGAGAGTTTTAGGAGTCGTAATTTCTTCTAATTCATTACAAGATATGGTTGGATTATTTTCTTGATGGTCGATGTGATTTTTCACTTCTTGAACATTTTTCTTCTTGATATTTCCTTCTCTCTTGATAGTTTGAGGAGTGGTAATTCCATCCAATGCATTACAAGATATGGTCGAATTCTTTTCTTCTTTCTCGATGTGATCTTTCACTTCTTGAACCTTTTTCTTCTTGATATGTCCTTCTACCTTGCGAGTTTGAGGAGTGGTAATTATTTCCAATGATTTACAAGATATGGTGAGATTCATTTCTTGACGCTCGATGTGATATTTCACTTCTTGAACATTTTTCTTCTTGATATGTCCTTCTATCTTGAGAGTTTGAGGAGTGGTAATTCTTGTCAATGCTTTAAAATATATGGTCGGATTCATTTCTTCTTTCTCCGGGGTTGGTTCCCAGTGTATATCCTCTTCTTTTGACATTTCTTGATCCTTTTCTTCCTCCTCTTCACAATCAATGTAAAATAATTTCTTCTTGGCACACTTATGACCCTTAATGTATTTGTTATCATAATTCCAGCAAAGCCCTTTTTCTATTTTTTCTTCCAATTTTTGTGGTGTCATTCTTGTAGGTTGTGGAAGGCTAGGAGAAACAACACTTCCATCTTGGTAGTTGTGAGTTGTATACTTCCTTGATCCCATAATTTTGCTTTCCACTTTTCTTTCCAACCTGAATGCCTTCTCCAATGAATCAAGTTCCCAAAGATGAACCTCATGTTGAATTTTATACTTTAATGTCCCTATGGAGACATCAATCCTCTACTTCTTTGGAATATCATTTTTCCTTATATTCAATTTTTGAAATTCGTCAATGTGCTCTACCATTGACCACTTTTCTTTGAGATTTATCAGTTGGCTAAAGAAGTTGTTTCTCTTTGTATCCTCATAACGTGCTATCAATTCGTCCATGAAAATTGACCACGTAACAAGTGGTTTACTAGAACAAAGCCCTTTATACCATAAAAATCGATCTGGTTCTAAATATGAAGATGTAATACGTACCTTTTGTAATAGTTGTACCTCATGTAGATCAAAATATTGGTCCATCTATAGTATCCAATTTACTAGATCCCTGCCATCAAACTTCCTCATATCGCCTTTTCTTATTTTTAGGATTTCGGTCTTGGAATGACTATAAATATCTAATTTGATATATACAAGTTCTAAAATTGCATCCCGCAGTAGACCTCTGCATTCTCTTTCTTACCCCATAAGTCTAATCAAGATTGGATTTTCCAAGGAAGATTTATGTCAAATCTCCCATGATGACCTGATTATAGACTCACTCAGTAGAGTGTAATTGTACAAAGTGGCAAGTGTCATTGTTTCAACCTTAATATCTAAAAAATATACACAGAAAACTATAGTTTTTCCTCTTTCTGTAACTTATTAAGGAATTTCAATCTGATGATTAGAGAGGAAGTTATGACGATTTTCCCAAGGTCACCTATTTAGAATGTAATTCAGGAGTCTGGAAAAACCCTAACTTCCTCAGCTTATATATTTGAAAATGTAGCGAGACAAGATCTGAAATTTGGATCTGAGCTTCATTAGGATTTAAGTTCCAGCGGGTTTTAAGTTCAGACTCTCCACCTTCATAGACAAAATATTATAGCGAAACTACCACAATGACCTGTTTGAGATAAAATTCTGGAGCTTGCAAAAAACCCTAAATTCCTCAGATCATATCTCTGAAAATATAGTGAGACAGGATCTAAAATTTAGACCCAAGATTGAGACCGATTGTTTCTCAAAATGTTATAATGACAATTACAGGATGACCTAATTGGAGCAGCAAAATCCTAGAATCAAAGCTCTGATACCAAATTTTATGAAACCAGCTCACAAAAAGATAGAAAAGATAGATGAACACCTCAGGATTCAGCCTCTTCAAGGGGGCAACCTCCTTTACATTAGACAAGTGAACAATTCTTCGATGATACAAATGACAAGACCTCCTTTCTATATATAGGAGTCTAAGGGGTCATAATATAATCAAAGTCGATATAACATTAGTAATGTAAGGGCACAATAGTAACAATAGTGGGCTTCTATGGGGCACAATAATAACAATATGGGGACTACATGGCCACAAAAACATAATAAGGGGGCTGTACTAATAAAAATAATGGTTTACACTAGTAATATAGGGACCTAACAAATTTAGTACAAGCTAAGGAAATATCAAAACAAGATGAAGGAGCTGTTTGACAAAAAGGTGAGAGAAAGAAATTTCAAAACAGGATACATGATGCTTAGATGGGATATGAGGGAGGATAAAGGAAAGCATGCAAAATTTGACAACCTCTGATTTGTTCCATTTAGCATTATAGAAGTCAAACGAAATAATACATTCATCCTACAAAATTTGGAAGGACAATATTCCTCATTGTCATTCAATGGGAAATACTTCAAACATTATATCGAGTATTATATTTTCATCCATTCATTCATCATTTTCAATATTCAGAGATTTCATTTCATTTTCAAAAAAGTGAAAGTGTGTAATTGTTTCAATAAAGACACCATAGCCCTAGGATAAGGCACTTGGATATGCTTGTTCTTGACATCCCACAGGAGGAAGAAGTCCCCAGTTGTAGCCGATGTTGTAACATTATTTGGATTTGATATGTTATTATATTAGTCAAAAATAAATTCAAAATGTTAAGTTAGGACGTGAATGAAAAAGAAGGAAAAATAAAAAATGTTAGGACAGTTATATATTTGATATGCATAGATATCAATAAAAAGTTAGGATTTAGCTTCCCTAAGTAAAGAAGGCAATTGAAAAATAAAATGTTAGGGAAGCAAAAGAAAATAAAGGCTTCAATTTCAAATAAAAAATAATAGATGCAAAGCATACTGATTTAAATGTGCCACATCAGAAATGTCAAATATTTATTAATTATTGATTAATTTCCTTAGTAAGGTATTCATCCTTGTTATAATCTTTTCACATTAGACTTTATTGTATACAAAGAAGATATTTGGTAAAACCAAAGTCACAAAGCAACAAAACATCATGTCGAATTTCAATAAAGAGAATGCATCAATCAACAGTCGATCTACTCCCCACACGAATTAACAGCGGGGGAAAAACTTCACACCCACCTTGACCATTTCATGTTAATGAGATGGGGGGTTCTGAAAAGTGATTTTAATGGCAGATACCCCAACCCTACTTGTCACCAACCTATAGCTCCACACCCCCCCCCACCCCTGCGCTCAAAAACACAAATCGTTCCACCCCCTCCATAATCTACTCATGCTTTTCCCTCTGCCAACAGTCCTCCATCCCACGCCTTGACCATTATCCCTTAACTAATCTAATGCCACCACTTCATTTTCCTGTTTCCTAGTCATTGTACTCATTGCCACCTCACGTATGCATCGCCCTGCTATCATACCGGTTTCTATTCACCCATTGCAGCTCTTCCCCTATCCATTAGAATGGCTATGGTCATAAATAATATTGTTAGGCTTTCCCAGAAACTACAAATAAAACTATACCCATATTTTTGTCACTTTTATCTAACTTTTTACTGTTATTTGTAGGTTAAATAATTCCCTACTCAGAACTTCTTGTTGTATGATGAATCCATTCAATTGGTCACTCTTTCTTCTGTCTGTCAGCATGGTCCCACAAGGGAAAGAAAAAAAGTAGAGTGTAGAAGAAAGCATTGTGACTACGACCCAACCCAATATTTACCATGTTCTCCTTTTCAATTCCATGTTCTTCCCCTTGTCGATTCCATGTTCAAGATTGCAGATGCCAAGTGTGAGTTTAATTTCCATGAACTGCACCTATTCCTAAAACAAAAATACCTTGATCAACAAGACCCCATGAGAGTCTTGGAATATATGTTACCATTCTTCAGCTTCCTAAAAACACATGATTTTCATGGCCTATTTACTTGGTTCCAAGCTAAATATGACCGTGTAAGAACAACAATGGTGGCTTAGAATGGAGACATTTTGATCACCATCTTTGCTGAAACAATAAACTAGATGCTCCTAGTCCCTCAATTAGAGCCTCTCAACCATTTTTCACCATCAACACTTATGGATCTGTACCATAGATTAACCTTTCCACAAAGAGCCCAAATCCTTGAAATTGTTTTACCTAAGGATGTAGAATAACGAAAAAGAAATCCACCCTAATCATATTCCATGTTTCTTGAAGCCTCTAGAAATTGTATTTCTGTACTTTCCTACTTATTAAGATATCCATATGACCAATCTTTTGATGAAACTATACTTGGATTCTTTTCCATATTTAACAAATATCAACAACCAACATTCATGTATAACTACAACCAATTTCTTGTTGATAATATACATGAACAGTTCACGAATTTGACTATACAAGGACAGTTTAGTTACAACTATGTAATTGTTCACATGATTATTTTTCAACAGAGAGATATATTGCCTATCAAGCTTAGAAAACAATATGAATAAGGAATGAATCAATAAGTGATTCATTTGACATAAATAGTCAGGACAACTTCTACAAGCTTGTCATTTTTTAGAATTTGTAGCTACATTCATACATCTAGTGCCAAAGCTCCTCAATAGCCAAATAGAGCCATAGATTTGAGATGAGATAAAAAGGATTTTACACTTAAGTGAGCAGCCTAAAAATGGTGACTAGTATTTATGTTAGAACTATACAAAGATAAGGGTATATGATTGTGAGCTTGCACCATATAAGCTACCCAAATATGTTCCTATGAGAATCTTTTCTCTACAATATATTACACATATGATCAACATGGATGGCCTGCACTTTATGTCAGGCAAGAGGAAATATCAATTCAAGATCAAGGCACATATTGGATCATTCATTTGAAACACCAGATTAGTTGGTGTTGAGGTAGATACATTGTTAAAGAAGATGAATTTCAAGCCCAACTTCACCTAGTCTTATTATCCTTTTGGTATTATTTATGCTTTCAGAGTTGATTTAAAAATGACTCCTTATAATGATACTGCAAGACTAGAAATAGAAAAGTTCATGAATCAAGAGCAATGGTTTGAGGGGACACTTCAAGAGGCAAATAATCAGGTTGTATCAAACCCCACTTAATAGACTCGAGTTTCTTAGAGAAAGCAACAGAAAAGGGTGAGACAGGAGACTTCATCTACTAAGAAGATTATGAAAGAATTCATTTTTCGACAGAAGAAGCCAAAGGTTGGCTTGGTTACATTAACATAAGAAACTCAACAAATAATAATTGATCTCAGAGATTCAGAAGTTTCTACATTAGTATTAGTTGGTGTTTCAAAAACTCCTCCTACAGCTACTATTTCAAACACTTCACCTTCTAGGGAGCCTCTAGAAATCATTCAGTCCATAAGAACCAGTTCTTCAAATGATCAGAATATATTTTCAAGGTTCCCTGAGATTAAATAGAAAAATGAGGCTTTGAAGTCTAATGTGTATAACCATTTCTGGAAATAAACTTCAACTTCCTAGCATAGGCATATTTCTTCTTTTGACAGACAGAAAGGCAAAATGGAAATGGCTTTCTTGCAAGCTCAAATTCCATTTTTGAAATCCCCATCAGATTATAAAAAGACCATGTTTGCATATGATACCAGTCAAATTCATCCAATTGACCAGATGGATATGCACAAAGAGACTGGTGAGATGTTGCTTTCCACCATGACAACTGCAATTATGTCTCTTTCCAAACATAAGACTTCCCTATCCAATGTTCATTCTCATCTTAAGGTAGAAAAGATTTCTCCCTTAGCCAAAGATAACAAAATAAGGCATTGGAGGACATTTTAATTAAAATGGGATATCATCCAAAAGATGTAAAAGTTCCAGAGTTAATCCTCAAAAACAAAGATGCATATATTGTTGCATTGAAGAAATAGTTGAAGTTACCTTCTACAGAAGATCCTCTAACAAAGGACATAACAGAAAATGAACACTGAAATGAGGAAATTATCAAGTTTACCATTGAGAAAAATATACAGATGAGGGAAATGGAAGAGTAGATTGAAGAGCTGATAAAGGATAAGGAAGCAACACAACTTGCTATGGTTCTAGTGAAAGTAGTCCCAATAGTAGTTATAGGTGCAAAGCCTAGTTCATCAACAACAAACATTGAGTCTACATCAACAATAGTTGATCCAACAGGATTATCACAAGAATTGGACATATAGAAATAGGAGAATGAAAAGTTAATGGAAATTTTCCAAAGTTTAGTATTGCAAAAAGTCAAGAAAGATACTTTGTATGTGCAAGAGATGCAGAAGTCCCACAAATTCGAACTTAAGATATAGAAGTTGGAAAGTGTGTTTCTAATGGCAGATACTTTGGCCCATGCCAAGGAAACTATTTGTACACATATTATCCAATCAATGACAGATGTATAGCCATCCATACAAATTATTTATGAACAACAAGAACTCATCACCAGATGCATAACAATTATAGAAGAACAGAAAGTAGCCTTGAAGACCAAGACAGTAGAAGACCCAAATACAATCAAGAGTTAAATTCAAAAAGCAAAGAAGAGCTAGAAGGAATAAATATTTATGAAAAAACAACTACCATCTCAAAGATTAAGAAGGTCTTACCAAAGAGGAATTTGATTCACTAGTTAGAGACAAAATGTCAAACCCTGGATGTTGTTGTCCAAAGGTTTCACTCAAAGTTTATTGTCTTAAATTGAAAGGGAATACGAGGATTGGTATATAAATGATAACTTGATCAAATTAGAAGATTATTTCAAGAAATTATAAACTATTGCAGTAGATAGAGCCAAGTTTGCAGGAATCAAAGGAAATATAATAGGGAAGACCCTTCTGAAAGCCTTAGAGTTTGACCTAACCATCATGCATGAAATTAGACATTTATTTATCACCAAGCCAAATTTTGAGAGGTATATTGAAGTGGATGAAACGTTTAGAAAGATGGTGAATGTGGAAATCCCAAGTGAACAAAGATGGGATCAATTGTGTGAAACAATTGAGTAATTGTTTATCCTAACAACAGGAAAGCTCATCATATTTTTAAGGCTAGATCATCAGTAGATTCCCAAAAGACAGAGCCACCTCTTCAACAGTTTTTTGGTTCCTACAATATTGTCCTATTTTAGTAATTTTTTCCTATTTTGGTATGTTGTTCTGACACAATGTAGATCTTTTTTCATTTTTAGTATAAATAACTCCTTCTTTGAGTTATTATGGGTTGAACCCTTGAACAGGCTATCAAGAAGAGTTGTACTAATCTAGAGAATTTTTTGGAATAATAAAGGGTTTTGGATTTATCTCATTTGGTATTTTTATCACTGAGTTATATTTCATGTTTTTTACTCATTATGATTTCTTCATATAAATCAAGTCTTTTATAGTTATCCAGTTCATAACTTAACTAAGTTTCAATCTCATTTTGGATCCTCTATGAAATTGTGTTTATAAAAAAGAGGAATTTAAAAACTATTTGTTATTGTATGTTCCTCTTTAGTTATAAATTGCATTAGATATCTATAAATAGATTAATTATATTTTGTTGATGAACAAAACATTGTTTTCTTAGTTTCTTCTTATAATTGATTAAGTATTCAGTTCAAATATTAAATGAATTATACTTCTTCATGTTCAACTTTTCCACCCCATCAAAGACAAATTAACTATGTGCAGTTAAAGAACAACCTTTTATTTTGCTTGGAAATCTATCTAAGTTTGAGGCACCTATTTATAAATTTTTCACTGGTCATCCAACCATTCAAAACAACAAAACATTATAGATCCTTGGGCATAACTAATTGACCTAGAGTTATCTCAAAGGACAACAAAATATTTGCACGATGGATTAAAAGTAGACATAGAAGCTTTGAAGGATGAGTTAAAATTAGATATGGATTGTTTGAAGGATGGATTAAAAGTAGACATGGATGCTAAAATGGAAGGTTTTAAGGAAGGTTTAACAAAGTTTCTGCAAGTAATTCTTCCTAATGGCGAAAATATATTTGATAAAACTCATGATGAGAACAAAATGAATGTATTTTAGACACTCTCAACTTTGGATTGAGGACACACCATATTCCAATATGGATATGAGGAATTTTGATGGAAAGGGTTTTGTAGCATGGATACTACAGATGGAGCAATATTTTGGTGTCCATAATGTGCAACACACAAAAGGTACACATTGAAGCTTTATATTTAGAACCCAATCAATTTTTATGGTATAGATGTTTTTTTTCTTGTTAACCACTTGTCATTTGATCAATTTTTATGGAGGAAATGATAGAACTTTATGAGAATACAAAGAGAAATAACCTATTTAGCCAATTAATAAATCTCAAACAAAAGTGCTCAATGGTGAAGCACATTGAGGACTTCCAAAAATTGAATATTACGGTAAATGATATTCCAAATGATCATAGGGTTGATGTATTCATAGGGACTCTAAAGGATAACATCGAGCATGAGGTTTGTCTTTGGGACCCTGATTGATTGGAGAGGGCATTTAGGGTGGCAAGAAAAATTAAAAGCAAAATTATGGAAACAAGGAAGTCTATCACTCACAACTATTAAGATGGAAGTTTTTCTTCTCCTATCCTTCCACAACCTACAAGGTTGACACCATAATAATTGGAAGAAGAAAGAGAAAAAGGGCTTTCTTACAATTGTGATAGAAAATATACTAAAGGTCATAAGTGTGATGAGAAAAAATTGTTTTACATGGATTGTGAAGAGGAGGAAGAAAAGGAATAATAAATGTCAATAGAAGAGGATGTACACCAGGAACCAACCACATAGAAAGAAGAAATGGATTTCACCATATCTTGTAATGCATTGTCAAGAATTACCACTCCCCAAACTCTCTAGATAGAAGGGCATATCAAGAATAAAATGGCAATAGTTTTGATTGAGTCAAGTAGTACATAATTTTATTCATTGTAAGATAGCTAAGGAATTAAATTACTTCCTATATCGAACACCAAAGTGTCGAGTGATAGTTACAAATGGAGGAACTACAAATTTCTCTAAAAGGTGAAATAATATCAAGCTAACCATGGGTCAATATGTGTTGAATGGTCCAATTCTTCCCATTCCAATCGGTGGTGTTGATGCTCTACTAGGATTGCAATGTTTATAATCTTTGGGGACAATAGATTTTAATTTTCAAGAACTATTCTTGAATTTTTTTTGCAAGGAAAGTAATTTGAATTAGGGGTATTGTAGGGAAAATAGGAAATATAATCAAATCTAATGGTGTGAGGAAACTTCTAAGTAAATAAAAATTGGTCGTAACTACACAATTGTTCTCCTTAGAGGTTCAAACATCAAAGTAATCTATTTCTCCATATCTCCAAAAAGTATTAGACAATTGTTCCAAGGTATTTGAGACTCCCAAAGGCCTCCTACCTATTCGTGATCATTATCATGCTATTCATTTTATTCCATGAACTATTCCTCCAAACTTTAGGCCCTGTAGATATCCCTATGCCCAAAAGAGAGAAATAGAATATATGATTGGAGAAATGCTAGAGGCTGGTAGAATTCAACCTAGTCTAAGTTCTTTCTCTTTTCCAGTAGTATTGGTGCACAGAAAGGATGAATCATGGCCCATCTGCCCAAATTATAGGCAGCTCAACAAGATCACTATTAAAGATAATTTTCCCATTCATGTCATTACTCAATGGTTGAATGAACTACATGGAGTATTTTACCTCACCAAGTTAGGCCATCATTCAGGATATCATCAAATTAGAATGAAGATAAAATCCATTCTGAAAACAACATCTAGAACTCAATAGGGTGATTATGAATTTTTGGTCATGCCTTTTGACCTTACCAATGAACCTTCCACATTTCAAGGTTTGATGAATTCCATTTTAAACCCTTCCTTAGAAAATTCATGTTAGTATTTTTTCATGATATACTAATCTAAAATAGGTTTTCGAAGGATCATGTTCAACATGTTGATAATGTGCTCAAAGTAATGGATAAGAAAGAATTATATGAGTAAACCTCCAAATTTTTCTTTTCATTATAGGAGGTGGAATATCTGGGTGATATTATATCTCATGGGGTGTTAAGGTAGATTGTAACAAAATAAAAGCCATTAAGGAATGGAAAATCCCTGCAACCATAAAGCATATTAGAGGATTTCTTTGGTTGATAGCGTATTATCACAATTTATCTAAGAATTATGGGAGGATAGCAATAACTCTAACAAAATTACTAAATAAAGAAGCATTTTCTTAGATTCCATAAGAAACTAAGGCCTTTGAACATCTTAACAAGGAAATTTGTCAAGTGTTGGTCTTATCTACTCTGGACTTCACAAAAAACTTTATTCTAGAATGTGATGCATTAGGAAATGGAATTTATGTTATTTTAATGCAAAAAGGAAGACCAATTTCTTTTGAAATTCGTCTACTGAAAGGAAAGTATTTAGGCAAACCTGTTTATGAGAAGCAAATGTTCAAAATACTACATGCACTAAATAAATTCAAACCTTAACTAATGCAGAGACACTTCAAGGTAAAAACAGATCATGATAGTCTTAAATAATTTTTGGAACAAATATTATCTTCAAAAGAGAAGAAAAAATGGTTCGTGAAGATGTTGAGTTATGACTTTGAAATCATCTACAAAAAATGGAAGACAAATTTTGTTGCAAATGCACTCTCAAGAAAGGATGAGGGTGTGGAAGAACTACCTTTTTCCATTTATATTATCCAACTAGATTAGATAACTGAAACAAGGGATGATTTGAGGAATGACGGAGAAGAATGGACACTTATTCAAAAGTTGCAGCAAGATCATCTGATAGATTTAGCTGGAAAAATGATTCATTATGGTGCAAATATTGCTTATATCTTTGTAAGAATTCCCAACTCAAACAAATTATGCTTTCGTAATTCCACATCTCTCCCTTAGGATGGCACTCATGATTTTTAAAAACTTGCCACAGGGTCAAGATAGAATTTTCTGGGGATAACCTTAAATATGATATTCAAAAGTTTTTGACAGAATGCTTGGTTTTCCAATAAAATAAATTTCAAATAACTAAGACCTTGGGTTTGTTATAAGCTTTAGCCATTCAAAGTCAACATTGGGAGGAGGACTCAATGGATTCTATCACATATTTACCCAAGTCTAAAGGAAAGAGTGTAATCATGGCGGTAGCTGATAGAATGACCAAGTCTTCACACTTTTGTGCATTATCCCATCCATTTAAACCCAATGCAATCGATATTTCATTTATGGAAACAATTCAAAAGCTAAATCAAAACACAAATTTTATTGTAAGCGATAGAGATCCCATTTTCACTGGAAATTTTTGCATACTTTCTTTTCTGGGTACTCAATTAGCTCATAACTCATCTTATCATCCTCAAGCTGATGGGGAAAATGAGATATTGAGCAAATGTTTGGAAGGATATCTTCATTGCTTTGTATCTGATAAACAAACACAATGGGTCGAGTGGTTACATCTAGATGAATGGTGGTCTAACACTTTGTTCCTTACTACAACACAAATGACCCCATTTATGGCACTTTATGGATATCATCCACCATCCATAAAATTAACTTTAATAAAAAATTATAAGGTTCAAGTAGTGGAATATCACATCAAGCATCAAGAACAAGTTCTCCAACTCCTAAAGGATAACCTCACTTCGTGTAGAATTGAATGAAATAACAATTAGATCAACATCACAACGAAAGAAGTTTTGATGTAGGTAACTCGGTATTTTTATGGATACAACCATACAAACAAATATCCCTCAAGAAATCTAAGAAGGACAATAAATTATCACCAAAGAACTATGGTCCTTACAAGGTGTTGCAAAATATCGGTACTATGGCATACAAATTGGAGCTACTTGAATCTTCCCGAGTGAAGCTAGCTTTCCATGTTTCATGCTTAAAGAAGCTTATAGGTGACAATGTCCCAGTTCAAACAATATTTCCAGAGCTTGACGAGGAAGAAAAAATCATATTTGAACCTGAAGGTGTCATAGAAACAAGAACCTAAAAGCTACAATATTAATCAATTTCAGTGTACCTCATCAAGTGGAAGAACTTACCTGCCGAAGATTCCACATGGAAGAATGATAATGTTATACAAAAACATCCAAAACTACTCAGATGTTGAGGACAACACTTTTTTCAAGGGGAGGGGCATGTCAGGTCCCTATAATACTAGTGTAGCCCCTTATTGTTATTGTTAGTGTAGGCCCCTTATTGTTATTGTTGTTCCATTGCAGTCCCCCATATTGTTATTATAGTGCCCCATAGAAGCCCACTATCGTTATTGATGTGCCCTTACGTTATTATTATTATGTAAGCTCTAATTATATTGTAACACCTTAGACTCCTCTATATAGAAATGGGGTCTTTTCAATTGTATCAATGAATAAGTGTTTATTTATGTAACGTAAAGGAGGCTTCCCTGTCAAAGAGGATAATTTTTAATTGGTTGATCTATCTTCTTGTGAGTTGGTTGCATAGCACACTTATAAATACCATTTCTTCATGAACCATTTTCCATGATTCCTTCTCAAATATTATATGCACACTTGCATGAACGATTCAACTAATGGATATCATGTTTCAAGAGAAACTTGGAGCGTGTAGTACCATAAAAAATGTTCTACTCTTATCATATTTCACCACTATTAGAACTCTACCTCAATCAAATATATTGGTAGTTCATTCATCCTTCGCGTATACATCCCCTCCATTATATTTATGATACTCGCAAAACCACTCCCTATCAAGTGTCATAAGATAGGATTCTCCTACGTTAGTCAACCATGTCTCATTATTAAACTATGTAATTTTTGAAGATAAATAGACATCTCCTCCCCCATCCAAAGAAGTTATCGTTTAATTCAATCTCTGATGGGGTCATTTTCTCTATTTAACAATCGTCAACTTGTGATATATTTTATAACATCATTCTTTAAAATGTTTCTAGTGTCTTTTTGTTGATATAGCATGAGACTTACATCCTAGTTTTAATGTGCATATTCCTTTAGAGAATTTAACTTTCCCTTTCTTCATATGTTGATCTCTCATTAAAAAAGCATATTTGGTCTATCCTTCCATGTTCCTTTTCCACGTGTACTCTAATAATTGAGATGTCACCACATCATCAATATTCAATGTGGTTGTATTACTCCTCATATCAAGGACTAGAATATCCCATGAGTCTCGAAAAGAACATAATAGACTAATGCATTTTTCTTCTTTCATAATATTGATATATCCACACTAAAAAAATGATTCATCATAGTATTAAATGTGTCAATGTGGTTTGAAGTCCATTCACCCTCTCCCATCCTTACAAGTTAAATATTCTTTTGAAGAAACAACTTTTTGACTAATAATTTTGAGAGGTATAATTTTTCCTAATTATCAAAAAATTTCTTGCAATATTTTCCCTTGAGACATTCAACAATACCAAATATAAAATACAAAGTTGAACAATACCCCTTTCTTTTCTTTCAAGTTTCTCTTAATCCTTTTGTCAAAATTCTAGTTGGAGGTGTTCTTGGATGCACAACAATCCACTATTATTGATCTATGAGGAGATCCTCCATTTTAAGATTGCAAAGATGGAAATTTTGTCTAGTAATCTTCTCAATGTCAATTATTGTACTGTTATATATCCTTCTTTAATTTAATCTTTTCCTTAGTAGCACTACTCAAACATTTTTATCTTTTATCTAATAAATAACGATATTCTTAAATAGATCTATGTTAAATATCCTTTATATTTGATAATATATATGTTCTTCGATAGTCAAAATGAACTATAATTCCATATGTTGGGATTCAGGTGTTTGATTTAAGTTTAGATACAAAAATTTCAAATATAGCGTCTACTAGACATATAAACCACAGAAGAATATCAATTAACAAAAACTTTTAAATTTCATGATAGAAAAATATTTTAAAATAAACAATGGAATTCCATAAAGAATTACACAACAAATAGATATTTCAACATTGAAACCATTAACTCGGAAAAAAACTAACCTTTGAGCTCCACCTTTTTATATTCTTCACCAAATATTTCAATCAAACTGTAAGGAATGCCAACATTAGTTCACAACTACAGCTAATGAATTGATCCATCACTCGATACCTACTAATTATGAATCATTATCTCTTAGCTTTCAACATCTCTCATCTAGCATAAATCATTCTCAATTTATTGGAACATAAGAGACAATAAATTCAAGCATCTCAAATATGTACAATTAGTTGAATGTCATTAATTAAGGTCTAGAGAATCTTAGGATTCATAACTATTTCTGTACTATAACAATTTCTATTCAACCACACGTCTAATTTGAGTATGCAATTATGCTCAGTTGTGATCCCTTGTCGAATATAAAATTCCATTGGATTCATTTTTTCCCATCAACATACACCAAGGAAACTGCTCTTGACTTGAGCATTGACCTATTGACTTGCACTACCTAGTTAATTGGTCCTAAGAACTCTTCCTAATGTTATTCTTAGTCATATTTCCCAACCATTCTAGCAACTGACTGAACTCTAGTTGACTCATATTACCTATAAAGAGTAAAAGCCTCAACATATCCTTGAATATCATGCCTATATCGAAGTAAAAGGAATCTCCACTGAACATCTATACTCATGTGAAGCAATAAACCATTAATCATTAAATAGGGATTATATCATCATTATCAATTGATAAATACAATAACTATTGTTAAAAAAATCACATTGAATTGAGATAAACAAGAGAATATGAGGGATCAAGGAAACAAAGGTGAGGGAACCTAACTGAAGAAGCTAAGTGCTCCCTCTAGAATATTCTTATTGATAATGGTTTATGTAACATAGTATAAAACTATGACACATTTGAAGAAGTTAAGCCCAAGAAATAACATATATCGCTTACACCTCTAATCTGGAAGGTCCAACTTAGGAAGAGTTCCTCCCCTTAGGATTGTAAGCACTCAATAGGGTCAAGTGATAACCTTGCCATACCTAATTATGGTAACTTGTATAAAATCATAAGGTCTTAATATATTTGAAGATTATAGTTTTGTGAAGTACTTTTGTGGCTTTACCATTCAATATGATTGATAAGGATGCCCTTATGTTTCTTGTACCCATGATGCTCATTTCACTTGTCCTTTGGAGTATGTGTTAGCTGTTTCTTCTAGGTGTAGTTAGAACCCCTTAAGGGATGACATGATGCTTGTCTATCTCATCATAGATGTTTTCTAACCACTTTGATGATGTATATTGGGAACCTTTTGCGCGATGTCGACCTTTAGGGTGTCTTAGAAATGTTAATGATACCTTATGTTATCCTTCGGAACTTAGATGTTAGGGGTCTAGGCTAGGATATTTCTCAGATACTACTTTTCCCTAATAGATGATAGGATGGCATAGGTTGGCCTTACACCTTCCTAATGGGTGTTTCTCTTCTCTTTTTAATGATTGTGGATGATGGTGACTTGATATTCCTTTGGACGAGATTTCACATCTCCCAATCTAATGATCTAATTCCCTAGAATGATGATGTCAATATTTTGATACATTCAATAATAAGATGGGAACTTTAGAGAATTACATTGGCCTTGAGAGGGACTTTGTTGGTGGATACTGATGAGTTTGATAAGAATGCATGATATTTGTGATGAGACACACCCCTTGGATAATCCCTTTCATCTTTTCATGGAGAGGCATACCTTTTAAGAGATGATGTCCCCCTTGGAGGATTTTAAACTCACATACGTGGGTTAATTGAGGCTTATTTTGATGTTATATCATTTTAGATATCTTTGGGTGTCAACATGATGACCTTTTCACCTTGTATCATGGATTTATTTATTTATTT
>APFE031666819.1:41719-61133 GCA_000404065.3 Pinus taeda
TTTATCAATTAAATTTATAGAAAATTTCTTTAACCGTTATATATGTGTGTGCGCACTAAATTACTATATTTTGGTTACAATTATTTTTTGTGTATTAAAGTATTAATTCAATATATATAAATTTATAAAATCTTAACCTCAAAAATATTAATGTCATTAATTTTTTTTTATTTTGCAAAAATAGTTATAAATTTCATTATAAAAGAACATTGCAAAAAATAATGAAAAACAGATATTTGGAAATCCCTTCAAAAAACAAATAGCTTAGGATGCAAAACAGGAAGAGAAATAATATAACTTGTACAATTGCTAAATAATCAACATTTAAAAAAGAAAAATATGGATACTTATGACATTAGAAAATTTGAAGTGTAAAAATATGCCTTAAAAAATGATGATTTTCAAAATTCGCATGAGAATCACAAACTTGTAAAAAACATTATACACACTCAATTCATTAGAAATCTTAAAGTGTACAAAATAGGACCTCCAAAAAAAGGGGTTTATGTTGCATCAACACTTTTCAAAATCAGTATGAAAATCACTAAAAATATGCTCCAAAAAAGTGGTCTATTCTAAATGACCATTTCAAAAAATTGGGTGACTTTTTCCTGCCTCAAAAAAATGGGTACTCGGTAATTTTCTTGTTTGATGAGTAACTACATTTTTTGAGGTATTAATGACTCTCTAAACTTGGTTATTTTGTGTGATATGATCTACAACTCTCTCTCTAGAGATTAGATTTGTATTATCTAGCTATGGGAATGTTGACAATGCTGGAAATTCATCAACCAAGGGGGACTCCCTGATGTGAAGTCGCAATTAGGCTTCACATAGTTTGGAATAAGAGCCCCATCAAGAGTATTGGCCCAGTTTCCATCTATTCTTATATATTTTCCTTCGCTTTAACGATTAGAAAGTGAGAGGAATGCAAATGTTCCTTCAAAAGGAAAGTGAGTGTTCCTGGTGAGGGTTTGGTTGTAAGTGTATCAAGATTCTTCTACTACATAGGGAGAAAGAAAGTGAGCTAGAAAGGGAGAGGTAATAGTGCCACCCTAGTAGAGACACACATAGCCAATAAGGATCTATCTAACATCCAGCGGAATAGTATAGAAACATGTGGCGGCCATTGACACCAATCAACAAGAGATATTTGTCTAATATACATTGGAATAGTCCACAAGGATGTGACAACAATAGTAGCCATTATAGCACATTATCAATATGATAAGTACTAAAATAACTGGAATAGTTCAACTACATTAGAACATATGAATGTAAACATGAATTACGAACATCCACATAATAGTCTTATAAATATTCATAATACATGCATGAAGAATGTGTTGGACATGAGACTTCTTATATTAAGTAAAAGTTCCAAGACATATGTATACAATGAAAACCACTATGTCCAATAGTGGAGCATTAGGGCCACTCTTTGCTCCCCAAAAGAACTAATTTATCTCTCTAATGCCTTGGGGAAGGAGCCAAGGTGGAAATTCCATTTCTCAAACAATGAGGGTGTATATATAACCATGAGGTGATGCTTCACCTTCCTTGTGACTATTTGACTATCCCCATGACTGTTTGACTTCCTATGACCTTTCAACTTTACATCACTCTTCGAATTTTTAATGTGTCCATTGAACATCCACTTTACAATACATTTTGAATAGATAATTACTTAATCCATAATAATAACATGGCATATGATGACTCGTGATAAGACATGACATGACACTGATCACTTGGATTGAATGATGATGTGGCAGTGCCAAGCCATCCTTCTTGTTGCTTCTTTATTTATGTCTTCAATAAAAGATTTATGCAATGCTTCATCTTCATGAGAGTTCTTCATATCTACTCTCCAAAAGGGTTGTTAATCAGATGGAATATTCAATAGGTCATGATCTTTGGTCTTCTGGTGTAATCCAATGTTGCTTTGTCTTCTTTTTTGATGATCTTATTATATCCTTGGCTTCTTAGGTGTCTTCTAGGATGTCCTCCTTCTTCATCTCCTTCTTCATCATCTTTCCATAGCATGATGGAGTTCCTGAATCTGCAATCCACTCATGACAAGACGACATTAATCCAATAAATACCTAGTCTAAGATGTTGCATGATGATCCACTTAATAAGCTAAAACTGGATGGTAGGCCAAGCGAGGGGCTCTGTGACTGCACAAAATTGAACAACTCATGGTATCAAGAGTCAAGCTTGAGCCTTAAGACTACGAAATGCACAGTTTAGTTTTCGACTAAGAAAAATTATTTCTGAGTTGTGGAGATCAAAGAGTGTTGATGGTACTAGAACCACCAACATTCAGGGGATATCCCTCATGTGAATTCGCAAATAGAACTTACACCATTCAGAGTAGGAGTCCTCACAGTGGCTCGTAATGTTATGCCTTGATCATGGAAACATGCAAAGGAGACTATGATAATATTTGGGTAAGAGAAAGTGTGTGACTGTGCAAAGAGTCAAGTGTGATGCATGAAGGTTCCTACACATGAAGGGAAAAGGAAGTGCACCTGTTGGAAGCCTGCAATGGTACACAGCTTGATAGGAATACATGAGCAAAATGATATCACAAGGTAAGATGCAGAGTAGTCCACAAGTTAAAGTGATGAGATAATCCAACAACAAGCATTTAACAAGATTCATACAAATGCAAACAAAATAGTTTATAAGAATATCCATAAGTTAAATAACATACTTTGCCAATACAATAATAATAGTCCTACTATATTAACAACATCTGCATGAAAGAATGTTGGCTCTAATTTTATTATTTTAAGTAAAAGTGTTTTCCATACATACATCATTGACAACTAGGAGCCCCAATAGTGGAAAATTATAGTCAAGAACACATTCTCCTCCAAAGAAGTATACCTTCTCTAAGTTTTATATAAGCCAAGACTCTTTCCAATACTCCCAAGCTCTTTCTTAGCCTAACCTAATCCAAACGCCCGTCTCCCAAAATCTTGTTCTACGAGTTATGAGGCTCTATTTATAACTAGAGGGGGTGACTCTTCAACTCCCCTTTGTGACCTTTTGACTACCCCCATGAGCCTTCAACATCTTTACAACATGGAAAATTACATTAAATGGTGACTTTTCATATTCCAATCTTAAAACTTGGAATTTCACTTACAACATAATTACAAATAACATTAAATTTTCCATTCATACCCATAGAATACAAAATAGGGTTGAGACCATGTAAGAAGACATGACACTATGATGCTAGACTTGGGGAGAAGTCCATTTCAGCAACTTCCACTTGCTTCTTCTCAGTCATATATTGGTGACAAGATTAGTATTGTGTGATGGCGTTATCAAACTACTTCATGGTGTCTTGCTGGAAATAGACTCTAGCCTCCGCGACATCCGGTACATTGTCTTGGAACATGTGTACAACTCATTCTAAAGCATGAGAAACATTGTTTTGACCTTGACAAGGCCAGAGATATATTTATGCCTATTGTGTGTGTTTAGCTCTAGGTCTTCCCTTATGACCTCATGCTAGACTTGGTTCTTGGGTTTAGCTTTGGTGAGGGAACCGATTGATGGGATCTAGTGTGTTCTCACCAAGACATCCAAACTATAGTAAAATCATATATATGAGTCTTATATGCTTCTAATGAATGAGGTGAGGTTTTTGTTGTTTGTAATCAACATTCAAAGCTTAACTTTCTCCATCTCTTCATGTGGCTTGATTTTCTTCACTAAGTGAAGTGGGTCCCCTTTGAACCACATTGTCCACACTTGTACAGAGGTGATGAAAACTTGTATGTTTTTTTATATTTTTAACAAACTCTTTTCTCTGCTGCTACAGGCCATGAAAACAAATAATTACACTATGCATGGCGGCAAACTCATCACAGATCTTACACATGGTTTCTCTGAGTGTTGATACTTCAACAAGTATCATTACTATCATCTCCCCTAATACAGAAATTGCATTTTGTGCCCCTACTCAGAGTTGTTGTACCTCTTGTTTGGCAGCCTATAAGTTCTTTTCCATTTTCTCATTCTCTATCGCCAGATATTTAACATTTGATCTTGTTCCTCTTGCATAGGCCAAGCAATATTTGACTATGGTAATTACATGCTTCCTGGTGTTTGAAACTATCACCCTTTCTTTAATGAATGCATGTGATGTGTGATCATCTGGAAAGTGCTTCCTCCACACTTGTACAATCCTCTTTTGGAACTCATCGAATGATAGATTTTACACATCCATGACTAGATCGTCATGAAGGAGAACATCATTTCCTTGCTTGTTCAGGGCTAGCTTTACTGTTGGAGGTCGTGGACACTGAGGAATGACCTGTGGTGCTCTCAGCATTAGATAAACATCTTCATGTTTTAGCTCATGTTCCAAATCCATGTCTATCACTTCAATCAATTGCTCAATCTATTGTGTAAATTCCTGACCCTGCTTACTCCTATGTTTTTGCTTGTTTCGGCTCTTCAATCTGTATCATCATTTTCTCTGTCATCCTACCTTGGATTTCTTTTTCTTCCTACTTCTGCTTGTCTTCTCATTCTCTCCTCCTCAACACCTTTTCTTCCTTTAGCTTCTTCTTTGTCTCCTGCAGCTTTAGTTATGATTCCTGCAACCTCTACTTTTCTCTCTTCCTTAGCTCTTCCCTTTATATCCATTTCTTCCTCTTTTGTTTAACGAGACTGAGGATTTTCTTTAATTTTCCATATTTTCTCACCCTCTAGACTACTGAAAATATTACTCTTTCCCTTGCCTTGCATTGGATTGCGTCTGAAACTCCTAGCATTTGTGCAGCAACCTCTAAATTCCTTGCCATATTGACTATCTCATTTTTTCTGGAGGCATTGTAGTAGTACCTCCAAGGATCCTCCTCTAGCCAATTAAATTCACTGCTAATGCACATAAAGTAAAATTTTGTATAGTAGTCATTGAAAATACTATCGGGATCATATTGATTAAATTCCTTGGTGTTGAACTCGAATTTCATTATCTCCTTAGCTTCGACATCTACAAATTTCAAGTTCCTTATCTCGTATAACTCGGTCTGTAAAGGAAGAGTGGGCAATGGTGCTTTCTTCTTGCTATCTAGTGCTGCTTAAAAAGCTCTAGCAATATGGTATGGTACTTTTTGCATGATTAGTTTTTTAGTGGAATACCTTGGTAACAAATGTGGATGCTTCTCTTCGCTAAGAAATCTGATGAAGGTGCCACCTACTGAGGTACACCAATCTGCAATTTCTACTATCACCTGCATTGTTTCTCAGGACATGCAACGTGGATGTTTTTCAAAGATAAGCTTGTACAATGGGATGATAAAGTGGTGATTTAGTTGTGCCATTACTCCTAGATAACTTCATTCTGAAAGAAACTTGTAAAACATGTTCATAATAGTCTCTCATGGTGTCCATGTCTAGTTGACGTAAGGGAATTGTTGTTTCATAGATATTTCATCTAGTAAGTATGCGGACATATAGAACCTTTCTCACTTATCATTGGATGATTTATAAGCTTGTGATACATGGGCCTTCAATTGTTGAGCCAACAAATCTAACTAGTTGAATTACCTCCCATCATTGACCAACTGATCTAATAAGATTTCCAACACTTTAGGAAATATTTTTTTGCTCTCTTTACCATAAATTTTGCAAGGAAGATAATGAAGATGTTATAAGACTCCTAAGGGACTTTGTCTTGTACACATGGATGGGTTTTCCTCGAAACTTTGATGGTTGTTTCACACAACACTTGAAAATGTCTCTTGTGTTTAGATAGCTATAGGTGGCATAGAAGAGTGAGTCCATGTGATTTATTTTCTCGAGAAAATGATAAATATGTTGAAAGTATTCTACCCCATACATGGCAAGGCGGGGTGCTTGCACGCAACCTTATATAACCTTCATTTTCGATTACTAAGATAAACATGTCGGTCCTCTAAGTCTTCCTCAAAGGCCTTTGCAAAAGTGACTTTGATTTTTTTCCATATCAATGTTGTTCCCTTCTCTATAAAGAACTAAGTATTGGCATACATTGGTAAATAAATTGATGTCTTCTCCATTGCTTCCCTAATACTGATCTCGATGGCTTCCTTTGATTCAGCTATCTTACATGGCATTGTAACTATGACTATTTTAGAAAGGCTTAACAACCACTCTATGTGTGGGACAAGGAGGACACTCATGGAGAAAAAATGTCAGTTTAAAGAAAAATAACTTCAACGAAAATTCAAGTAGCAAGTTAGGAACTATATGTGAAGTATTGCATAATTTTTGTTGATCAACATCCACTGGCTAACTAGGGAAGCTGTGCACTATGCAGTCCCAATAGCAAAGGTGGAAGCTTGATGACTGGAACTATGTAATGTGTAGCTCAGCCTGGGTGAAGGCTTAGGAGAGACTATGCATTGTGCAGTCTCATTGGCCAAGCTGAGAGATTAGCTCCTTGAACTAAATAGTGCATAGTTGGAGGTAACTTAGACTGTGCATTGTGCAATTCTAAAGGCCAAGCTTGTGGCTTGACCCTCGATATTTCAAATTGCTAGTTGTGCAAAGTGAAATCTGGCCAAGGGAAGCCCATATCTGCACACAGGAAGTGTGAAAAACAAGCAGATATAAGAGATAGTGTGAAGCTAAGTGCAGATCTGACTAAGTGTAGATAAATACATGTGAATCAAGTGCAACAATTTATCAAATGAAATGAAAATGAAGTAAGTGAGGAGAGTCGTTGTAACAACGGACATTGGGGAAAAACAAGAAAACTAATATGAAACATTGGAAAGGAAATCTAAAACTTAAAACAATGCTTCTACAAGTTAACACAATTGAAAACACAAACAACCATGAAGATAAATAAGTGAGACAACACTCACACAAGCCAACCAATAAAAAGCCACAAAAAAGTAGCAAAAGGCGAGAAAATAAAAAATCACCCAGAAATGCGACAATGATCGCATTGAAGGTTCCTTGATATCCTTGGAAATTCTATAGATGGAAGATCGTGTGACAATGAGCCCTAGCAGCATCGATTAGATAGATTTGGAAAAATTAGGGTTTATGATGCAGATGCCTAAAATCAAGGAAAAAGTGGAAATTGGCAGAAGTTTCTAAAAATATTGCAAGTTCCTCCCTTAACATACTAAAAATAGATCACATTTTTTAGGGATTTTTTTTACTTTTTAATTTTTTCTTTTTTAGTGGAAACATTGCATGTACACTAATGAGAAAAATAATGTAGTTTTAGGAACTGGGCAACTTTCTGGTGAATGAATCTTGCAATTTTTGAGCTTAGTGAGGGTTGCGCAATTTCTAGGCTCAATGCTGGGATGCCTCCTCATGAATTTTCATTTCCTGATCTCAAGGCTCGCTGGCCGTCAAGATTGCACAATTCCCATCGTCAAGTTTTTTTTCCCTCAAGGATTGCGCAGTTTCTAGGGGCAAGCCCAGAACTGTTGTGGGACCAAGTAAGGAGATCCACCCGTGAGTTAGAAAATAAACTTAAGTGACAAAATGCAAGCCAAAATGAAAATGATAACTCTCATTTGAAGAACAAATACTTGAATTAGTTCAAGATGAGCTTTTTTGGTTAAGAAGGAAGGTTCTAAAATCGAAGCATGGGAAATATTGTGGAGGTAAGCTCTAGTGACTACAACATCGATGACACACTAGTAGAGCTCTAGGTATCTGTCTAGACCTTGTCTCATGTAAAGCGAGTCTAACTCTTCTGTAAGTGTTGTTCAGTTCTTTGATTATCATAGTTGGTTCACTTAGCTAGAGTTAAAGATGTAGTCCCTAGCATTAACTTCATTTTCAGCGCACATACGAAGCTAAGTAAAATCAATTTGTTTCATTTTGAGATGAGACGTGTATAAATGCATAAGTAAAATAGAATATCACATTTTTAATTTCATCTCTAGTGTTGCACTACTGCTAGCAAGCATGGACACTACCCTAGTGGAGTCACTTCAGGAAGACAAGGATTGTTCTGCTGCCAGTGAGCTTCGATAGTACCCCCGTGGAGTTACTTTCTTCACCTCTCTTCACAAGAAGGCTTTCTCTTCTTTCTCCCTTTATTTCATTTTTCATTTTCTTCATTTTTATTTATTCAAGCAATTGTGCATAGGAACTTATTTATTTCATGAGGCGGAAGAGGGATCCCAACTTATTGATAGTAGAAAACGTTTTCCTTTAAAAAAATGTTATTTATATATACCTCTGACATACTTGTTAAGGTTTCCTCCCTCTCCTTACTCGACTTGAATTAGTTCATAAGTGTTAAGTGAGAATAAAAACCCGATTAGAGGAGGCGATACTAGTTAAAAGTGCAAGCACCGTGATTTCACCATGATTCTCTCTGAAAGGTACATATTTTCCATCAGGGTATCATTGACTAGAAAAAATGAAAGATTCACGTAAAGGGAGGGGATAAATAGATAACCACGTGTTGATAGCAGTACAAGTTCCTGTTGAACTTCAACTTGCGTGTCTAAGAAGCCAAACATGGTTTAATGAGAAAAATAACCTATTGCTGCAAAAGGAAACAAATAAAGGAAAGAAGTGAAGTGAAATAAAAACAAAGTAAAACAAATCAAGGAAACAAATAAGAAGACGAAAAAACTACTCCTATTCCTAAGCTAAGCAGAACATAGGCCAGCTTCACGCAAATTGATACTTGCAATGAATCCATGAGCGCATTGGTTGGCCCATGTAGGCAATAACATGTATATAAATAAATATATACAAGAAAACCAACAAAAAAGGAAGATGAGACAATACAAACCAGAACGTTCGAAGCTCGAATGAACCCATAGAAAAGTAAAAATGAAAAATGCATGAAAGGAATTCTGTGGATGTACCATGGTGTCCAAACATAATCAGGAACACACTTTCAAACTTGAAAAATGAGCAAACATGAAGAAACAAGAAAATTTTTGTTTTTCAAGAGTGCATGTTATGTATGACAACTCCAATGATTGAGTGATAGGATCATGTGATACAATTGGAGGATGTGAAACTGGTAAGATATATTGATTTTCAATGTGTACAATAAAGTGTTGAGGAGCCTAGATAGATTCAATGCATTTCTGATTAGAAGTGGAATTGACCTCAAAAATACGTGAACCTTACATAACCACCACCTGGAGCTGAAGTGCCTCAACAATTTGGGGAGGTTTCAATCCATCAAAAGATGGATCATCAAAGATGGTGGCTTAGGAATATCAATAGTAGAATATTAAAAATTGTGATCATATGATTGAATGAAAATACTATGGAAACCATGATAAAAAATTTCAAGATCATGAACAAAGGCATCCTCATGATATGATAGATCATAAAGAGGGGATGATGGAAAATAAGAAATTTCACTCTCTATGTTCATAGAAAGGTAAGATGAGAGATTGGGAGGAGAGGGGGAGACATATTTTTCCTCTCGACATTTAAATGAAAAATGACATTCCATGTGTTCTGCGAATGATGAAAATTAGAAACATATTACAATAAATTGTCACAAGATTAAACAAGAATGGAGAAATCATGGAAAATATCAGGATAAAGTGGAAGAGGTGTAGATACAAAGAGGCCATATTTCACTGCATATTCTTGTTCAATATCCCACACATACTCATCAAAAATAATATTGCAAGTTGGTTTTTGAACACCAACTCCATCGAGAACATGATCCTCATGAACATCATAAGAGAGATCTGAGACACATGAACCCAACAAAGCAGAATCTAAAGGATCAAGGGGACCAAAGGATGGAGGATGAGGATATAACAATTCATCACAGCCATGAGAGACAAAATCCAACTCTACACTGAAATTATGAGTATGTGGGGTGGAAGGATATGCTGGTAGATCAATAGGTGAATTCTCAACTTCTCCCACCTCAACCTGTAGAGTTAGAGATATTTTATGAGAAGGGGATGAAGGGTCACTTGGAACAACAACCCTGTCCATCTTATATTTAGAATCTTACACAAAGGTATGTTAGGAGAGGTTTGAAAGATTATGACATGAATGAATTTTCATAAATGTGACAACATATTGAAACATTCCATCCAACAACTCCCAATAAACTTAATTTTCTCAAAATTCAAAGTTGTAATGAATAAAACAATCATGAATATTGTGAAGGGATTCGTCAAGTTTTTTTCACAATTTTAAAAAATTCTTATTAAGGAATTTATGATCATAGAGAATGAAAGGATGACATCATTCAACAACAGATGGCTTGAAAGAGTCCATGGAGGTTGTGAGAAATGTGTGACACCATTTCTTTGCATTCCCTTCAAACGTGAGAGAAAAAATCCCACAAGCAACATTGTTATACTGGAGGTCATGCCTATGTAGAAACCAAGAAAATAAATTGTATGATTGATCAACGTTGTTCACCCCTCACAATTGAACTTATATTTGGCAAAGTCATTTAAAATGTTCTCCAACACTTTAAAATTTGCAGAGTTATAAAAACATGTCAGTGTTATCATTTGGTGAAAACTCATCAAATATGTGTAGAAATTCAAAACAGAGTTCAGGGGCTCAACTTGTCATCTTGCCCACCTCCTAGCACCAACCATGTTCATGGTGCTACACACCCCAACATTTATAAGATCTCCTAGATATGAAGTCCCAACTAGACCTCACACCATTTCAAGTCGAAGTCCTAGCAGTGGGTGGTAATGTTATGCCTTGACCGCAGAACCATGCAGAAGAAATTATGATAATTTTTGTGTACGAGAAAATGTGTGACCCTGTAGAGAGTCAAGTGTGATCATGAAGGTTAGATCACACAAATGGAAAAGGATGTGTGCCCCTTGGAATCCTCTAATATAATGTAGTTTCAAAGGAACACATGAGTGAAATGGCATCACAAGCTAAGACGTGAAATAGTCCATAAGTTAAAGTGATGAGTTAATCCAACAACATGCATTCAACAATATTCATACAAATGCAAACAATATAGTTCATAATCATATGCGTAAGTTAACCAACATACATTGAAATTACAATAAGAATAGTCCTTTTATATTAACAACATATGCATGCAAGCGTGTTGGCATTTTGATATTATAAGTGAAATTTCCATCCATACATACACCATTGATGACCACTAGCCCCAATAATGGAGGATTACAATCAAGAACACTTCCTCCTCCAAATACGTATACTTGCTCTATGTTATGGAGAAGCCAAGGCTATTCAATATACTCCCAATCTCTTTCTAAGCCTAAACGTAGCCAAACACTTCGATCCCAAAATCTTGTTCTATGAGTTATGGGGTTCTATCTATAACTAGACAACATGACTCTTCAACTTCCCTTTGTGACCTTTTGACTACCCTCACGACTATTCAACTTCTTTAGAAAATGATGTATTACATTACATGGTGACTTTTCATATTCCAATATTGACACTTGGAATCTCGCTTACAACGTAATTAAAAATAATATTACATTTTCCTCTCATACCGATATAAGAAAAAATAGGGTAGAGGCAACCTACCAAGAGCCAACACTATGATGTTGGATTTTTGGAGAACCCTAACTCAACAACCTCCACTTGCTTCTTCTTAGTCATCCATTGGTGCCAATCTTGGTACGTTGTGATGGTTTCCTCATACTCCTTCATTGTGTCTTGTTGCAAGCAGACTCTAACCTCCATGGCATCTGATTACACTTTCTTGCAACCTATGTCCAACTCATTTTGAAGCATGAGAAACATTGTCTTGACATTGATAAGACCACGGATGAATTTCTACATGTTGTGTGTATCTAGATCCAAGCCTTCCCTTCTGACCTCTTGTCTTAGCTGCTATAGGCACTCTTTAACCTCCTATCGAACTTCGTTCATGGGTTTACCTTTGGTGAGCGAATTGATTAATGGGATCTAGTCGGTTCTCACAAAGACATGCAAACTACTATACAACTACACATATGAGGCTTGTATGCTACCAATGAATGAGGTGAGTTTATTGTTTTTCTCTATCAACATTTGAACCTTCACTTTCTCCAGCTCTACTTGTGGCTTTATTTTCTTCACTAAGTCAAGTGTGGCCCCTTTCAACTAAATTGTCAACTCTTTTACAAAAGCAATGGTAGCTTGTATGTGTTTGAGAGTTTTAAAAAAAAAAAATTCTCTACTTTTGTAGGGCATGAAAATGGAAAATTACTTCATGCATGGTGACAAACCCATCATAAAGCTCCCACATGGTTTCTCCAAATGTTGATACTTCAGAATTTATCACTTCTCTCATCTCCCCTAGTATGGAAATTGCATTATGCACTAGAGTTGTTCTACCTCTTTCTTGGAAAACTACAAGCTCTTTTCAAAATTCTCATTCTCTTCCATTAGATACTGAACATTTGATCTTGTTTCTTCTGCATAGGCCAAGCTAGCTTTGAAATTGTAGTTGGATGCTTCCTAGTGTCTGACACTATCACCCTTTCTTTGATGAATGAAGGCAATGCATGACTATCCAAAAAGTGTTTCCTCTAAACTCATATAATCCTCTTATGGAACTCATTGAATGATAGATTGCACACATCCATGATTGTATAATCATCAAGGAAAAACAACATCTCCTTGCTCACTCAAGGCTGGGTCTACTACTAGAGTTGGTGGAGACTAAGGAATGACATATGGTGCTCTCAACATCAGATCAAAATATTCGTGTTGCGGCTCCTATCCCTACTCCATGTCTATCACTTCAATCATTTTCTCAATCTATTGAGAAAGCTCCTAATCATGCATTTGTTCACCTTCCTCCTCAACTACTAGTCATTATGACTCTTCAACCTGTATCGGTGTTGTTTCCTTTGAAATCATGCCTTGCCTTTGTTCTTCCTCCTACATCATCTTCTCTTCTTTCTCTCTCCTCCTCAAATCTTATTCATCGTACAGCTTCTTCTCTGTCTCCTACAACTTCAATTCTTCTTCCTACAACCTTTGTTTTTCTCTCTTCCTCCGCTCATCCCTCTACATCCTTTTATTCCTCTTTTCTTCACCTGTGAATTCTCCCTTCATGATAAGATGATTTCATTTCATTTTTTAACTTTTCTCACCCTTTGGACTCCCAACAACCTTCATCTTTCCCTTTCTCCTCACTAGATTGTTTCCTTCTGCTACTGTTGTTGTTTTTTCTAGAACTACTATTATCTGTGGAGTAACCTTTGAAGTCATTGATATATTGACAGGCTCATTATGTTTGGAGGCATTATAGTACTACCTCCAAAGGTCATCCTCTAGCCAATTAAATATCCCATTTATCCATGAAAAGCAAACTCTGATAAATTTGTCCTTGGAAATACTGTGGGGATGATCCGGGTTAAATTCCTTAGTGATAAAATTGAATTTCACTATCTCCTTAGTTCCAAATTTCAAGTTCTTTACCTCATATAATCTAATCTGCAGAGGAAGAGTAGGTTATGGTGCTTTCATCTTCATATGGAGTGATAGTAATGACCCTGTAGCGAGGTGGTATAATACTTATTGCATGATTAGTTTATCAATGGCATAGCTTGGTAAGACATGTAGAGTATTCTCTCCACCAAACACTCTAATGAAGGTTCCACCTCGTGAGGCATACCAAACTGCAATGTCTATTATTGGCTCCATTGCTTCTCGAGACATGCAAGGTGGATCTCATTCAAAGATATTCTTATATAATAGGATGATAAAGTGGTTAGTTAGCCATGCCATTACTCCTTGATAATTGCATTCTGAAAGAAACTTGCAATACATGCTCACAAAAGTCTCTCATGCTCTCAATGTCTTATTAATGCTAGGGAACTAGTGGTGCACACAAATTGAATCTAGTAATTATGTGGACGTATAGAACGTTACTCAGTACATGGCCATTCAATTATTGAGTGAACAAGTCCAACCAATTGAATGGCCTCCCATCGTTTGCCAACTGATCCAATAAGACTACCCACCTTTCAAAAAAGGTTTATGTGTTTTCTTGATCATATGTTCTACAAGCAAATATAATCAGGAGCTAGTAATATTTCCTAACGGACTTTGTCTTGCACACCTTAGTGGCTGTTTGTTGAAACTTCGATGACTATTCACCTAGTGATAAAAATTTTCTCTTGTGTTCACATAATTGTGAGTGGCATAGAAGAGTAAGTCCATGCACTTTACTAGCTTGGACAAGTGATGCATCTGGTAAAAGTATTTTGTCCTGAAGGTGGAAAGCTTTTGCTCACTGGAACTTTGTATTTTCATAGTTTATTGATCCATGTGTGATACAATCCACTTGATGATGTCCGCACATGGGAAGGTAGGGAACCTTCATGTAACCTTTTGTAATCCTAAGTGTTAAATACTATGAAAAACATGTCGGTCCTCTAATTATACCTCAAATTCATTTGGGAAAGTGTGTTTGACCTACTAACATGTAAATTTATTTTCCTTCTGTATAAACAACTGAGTATCGGCATATAGTATTAAATCAACTAATGTCTACTCAACTACTTCCCCAGTACTACTATAGACATTTTCCTTTGATGCATCTCCCTTATATTCCATGGTAACTATGACTACTTTAGAGATGCACAACAATCGTTATACCTGTGGGATAGGGAGGACACTCATGGAAAGAAAATTTAGTTTAAAGCAAAAGAACTTCAAGGAAAGTTCAAGCAGCAAGACATACACTAGATTGGAACGATTGTGTTATTTTTCTTGATGGGGGGATTGACTAACTTTGGGAGCTATGAACTACGAAGTCCTAGCAACCAAGGTGGAATCTTGATGTCTGGAACTGTGCAATGCACAGTTCATCTTGGGAAAAGGCCCAGGAGAGACTATGCATTGCACAGTCTCAATGGCCAAGATGAGAGGATGGATCCTCGAACTACATAGTCTACAATTCGATCCCACTTATATTATTCATTGCATAATTCCAAAAGCCACGCTTGTTGCTTGACCCTCTAGATTGCAGAGTGCCATCTGTGCAAAGTGTGATTTGGCCAAGGGAAACCCAAATCATCCCAAGGGAAGTGTGAAAAATAAGGAGATCTAAGAGATAGTGTATATTTCATTTCATATATCACTAGGTGTATATAAATTCATGTGAATCAAGTGAAGAAATTGACCAAATGGAGGGAAAATAAAGAAAGTGAGGAGAGTCATTGTCACAATGACCATTGGTGAAAAATCGAGAAAACTAATGCAACACTTGGGAAAGGAAATCTAAAACTTAAAAAACACTTCTACATCTAAGAAAAAAGTCAAATAAATAGAAAAAATGAAGAGAAACAAGTGAAATAACACTTACACAAACTAAACAACAAAAATGGACATAAAAAGCCAAAAAAAGTGACAGAAGAAAAACTCTCCCAAAAAAGCAACGAGGATTGCACTGAACATTCCATGATCTCCTCCAGAATGCTATAGATCCATAGTTTTCAATTTAGTTCTATAAATTTCGATTAAATAGATTTGTAGAAATTAGGGTTTATGACGTGCATGCCTAAAATCAAAGAAAAAGAGACACTGGGCAGAAGTTCCTAAAAATAGTGCAAGTGCATCCTTCAGGATACCAAAAATATATCCATATTTTTTAGGGATGCTCTTTTATTTTTTCTTTTTTCATTCTTTGGGTAAGCTTGACATGCACACTGGAGGGAAAGAGAGTGCAGTTACAGGAAATAGAAAACTTTTCAACTCAGTGCACTATGTAGTTTCTGAACTTAGTGCATTATGCAGTTTCTGAGCTCGGTGAGGGTTGCATAATTTCTGGAATGAGTGTTACGATGTCTCCTCATGAATACACATTTCACGAGCTCAAGGCTCACTAGAAGTAAAGAATGTGCAATGCCCATCATCAAGGATGATTTCCCTCAAGGATTGTGCAATTTTTCGGCCGAGGCCAAAACTGCTATGGGACCAAATTAGGAGATTCACCTGTGAGTTAGAAAATAAAATAACTGGGCAAAGAAAAGAAAAAATGAAAAGGATAAGTCTCACTCAAAGAAAAATTACATGGATCAGTGTGAGTTGAGTTGTTATTTCTAAGAAGACGGCTCCAAAATGGAAGCATCGAAAAAAATTTGGAGGGTGGTTATAGCTGCAATAATAGGGAGCTAGAGTAAGGGCTGGATCATTGAATTTTTCCCATTGCATTGTTCTAGAATACATGGGAGCCTAGGTGATTGTGCAATTTCACCATTTTAGAGCTTAAGGCTAAGGTTTGAGTGTTCGAATTGCACAATACGTAGTACTAACTGGGAAAGAGAGAAATTATACAATTTTGGGAGTTAGTGAGCTAGGCTAAGGGATTTTTCACTTGTTTATCCAACGGTTCAATTCTGTGATGTAGAGTAGGTCGAGTGATTACGTAGTTCCATTGTTCATTAAATCACGCTTTCAGCTTTAGTGTAGAGATTTTGCAGTCCATAGTTGGGTGGAGGATGGAGAGCTGAATTGCATAATTTTTTAGGCTAAGGCTTAGGCTTGAGCACTAAAAATATACAATGCACAATCCTTGGAGGAAGTAAAAACACATTACATAGTTTGAGGAGGCAAGGGTGTAGTTTGAACACTGAGACTAAACAATGCATAGTTGAGCAAGGCCATATAAGGCTACATTGCTAGGAATTTTTAGAAATTTGGGTAAGTGTGGGATTAGTGAAAAATATGTGGAAGGTGATAGGAATTTACTGTGATCACACACTTAAACAATTGATGATACAATGTAGATCGTTCAGAACACACAAACACATACTTCCCTTAGTGCGACATCCTTTGTGATAACTTATGGCAAGTACAACACTAAAGATACATGATGACAATGATGACACTTGTATGACAATGTGTGAAACTATGGAAATGAGTGTGACACATGCCTGCCTGATAACAAAAATTTATTATCACAAATATTTCCAGTTGAAACAAACCAAGGCTCCACTTTACATGATAAGTAGAAATTCCCACACCAAAACATGACACTTTGTAAGACCCTCTAGGGTAAATGTTCATATAGAAACACAATAGGAAGATAAATAAAATAAACATATTAAGAAATCCATATATATGTCAGTACATTTGTACATGAAAATCAAGGGAATGAAATTTTCATTAATAAATGCAATGAATCAATTGATGATGTGACTACCACGTTCCACCTGACCATATATTGCTTGAGCCAAGTCTCTCTTCAGCCAATCACCCTCGTGCCATATTCCAAGCATGAACATGGGACTCATAGAACACATAAAAAACACCGATCAATTTGGATGCCACAACAGTTCTCCACCTACACCATGAGGAATTTGAGTGCCTCCTAGTCTCTCAAGATTAACCATGCATCCGCAATATAATTTAGGAATCACTAGGCCCCACACTGAGACATACTCTCCAGGATTTACCATGAATACCATCCCAGCATCAATAGGCCCAATCGAGAGAAAATCCACCTCTTGGCTTTATCATATATCCCTTCATTCACTTGAAAGGGTTCATAGTCCCACCGAGGCACACAATCTAGGTTTACTGCAACCCACAATTAGGTTCAGGGGTTACTAGGCGAGTATATTTGTGCATCCTCAGTCTGGTTCAGGTTCCACTACCACCATGTGTTTGTCAATTCAGAGATCCACCCCACTCAGCTTCGAATCCAATCTTTCAATCCCCAACAAAATCCATGAGAGAACCCATCTCATCAAAGCTAACAGGAAATGGCAAGGCTAGGCCAAAACTAATGTAACACCTAGAAAAACACATGCCATGGTATAAAAGAAACACATGCAATCCAATGCATGTGAAATCTAGCAAGGAAAAATGCACATGCAAGTCTATACCTCCAATGAAGTATGTTGTAGCTACTTGATCCTACCTTTCCCTACTTCATCTTTCCTTCCTCTTGCCTTGTTTGCCTTTCTTACTCAAATGCCAAAGTACTCCAAGAAAACTGTAAGTATCCAAGAGTATGAGAGAGAGAGAGAATAATGAGAGAGCTCTAAAGCTAAACTGACCAAGTCTTGCCCATTGATCCTCATAAGACTTTTGATTAATGAGGCCTTTATTTTCTTCATTTTCCATTATTTTCCTTCAATTTCCTCCTCACATGAAACATGTGACCTTTCACGTTCCTTTTCTCCCAGTTTCCATTATTTTTATAAATAAATGTGCCAAAATACATTTTTTTCCTCTGTAATTCCTTGGCAATTTCCTTAGCCATAAAAAACCAAATGAACACACACTAGGATTTCCTTCCCACCATTCAGCTTGGAATATGTGTTCAGTCATCGATAGTTATTGTTTAACATTTATTACATAGAATTTTCACTAGGGTTGTTATAGTTTCCTCCCCCTTGGGGGAACACCATCCTTGATTTTCAATGACACGTATAACCAAAATAATTTTGAAAACAAAACATACTACCCATTGAGTGTTATAACACAACTCGTTGTAGTATTTACAAAGAAATATGCACTCGAAATCAAAGCATCATGACAACATGACAACATACCGCATAATCAAGATTTATAACACATCTCATTATGGTATTTACAATAATCACATATACCCATATGCACATTTTGTCAACCAGCAAATAAAATAATATGATTGTTGCATCTGCGACAAGGGAATCCAGAGGCTCACACCTCCACCCTTAAATTAGTACCAGGATCCACCTCCTTCCATGGAAGCCATAATCCACTGCAAATTCAAATCTGCATCCATTGTCCAACACTATAATTCCACACCACTTGTCCTCTCAATGAACAGTTACTGGCTCCTTGTCCCAGGACGCACTCCCAATGTGCATCTGATTCCATCTTGCAATGCTAATGAACAAACCAAATCCATCCATGACCTTCCATTCTTTGTGACACAGTCCCTCAAGAATCTGGTCACCTCTTCGATGCAATCACTCACCTTTCAAGTTCTGTTGGCACCCCCATCATAGACAGTCGATCCCTTGGAAAGTCTTCCTCGCATCAGAAGATTCAAAGACCAAGGCATATACCTACCTCAAAACTACCATATTGGTCATAGCATGCTCATGGAAATCAATGGACACTATTGGGTGCCAGTGTCCCACAATGGCCCTTCTCCGAAAGTGTTTTACCAACGTAATGTTTCATGTTCTAATTTCTTTCATTGTTGCTACTAATTCTTCTAATTGATTTCAACTACTCAACCAAACATGTTCATGCATTCATGTATGAAGCACATAAATTCCATTAGATTTAAAATAAATTGAAATAAATTCACATCATACCTCATTGGTATCTCATTAGTAAGGTACATTTGGAATCTTGTTCGCTTCTTGTTATGAAACCAGCTCAAGAAAAGATAGAAAAGATACATCAATGCCTTAGAATTCAGCCTCTTCGAGGGGGAAACCTCCTTTACATTACATAAATGAACAATTCTTGGATGATTCAAATGATA
>APFE031666819.1:65489-86007 GCA_000404065.3 Pinus taeda
ATTCTTCCGTAAAAATTGCCCAAGTGATAAATTGTTTATGAGAGCAAAGCCATTGATACCATACAAACTGATTTCGTTCCAAATATAAAGTTGTCATATGTACCTTTTGTGTGTTTTGCACATTATTGAGATCGAAAAATTGCTCCATCTGTAATATCAATGTTGCGGGATCCTTGCCATCAAACTTCCTCATATCTATTTTTGGAATATGGTGGGTCTTCGATCCAACATTAGAGTCTATGGAATCATGATTAACATTTCTTTTGTTCTCATCATGAGTTTCCTTTACTACCTTTTCACCCTTAGTGACCCTTTCTTGTAGCAACTTATTCATACTTATCTTCAATTCTTCCATGTCTGTCTTCAAATCTATCTTCAAATCATCCATCTTAGCTTCCACATCATTCATATTGGCTTCTACATCATTCTTTAAACAATCCATCTTAGACTCTGTTCCTTTTTGTCCAAGCGACACTTGTTGCACTTGGTCTCGTAATTTTGATATATCATGTTGAATTTCTTCCTCTTCTTCATGAGTCATTCTAGAGCTTTCAGGTCGCCTACTAAGTGTTTCCATTTTCTTTCTTCGGGGCATCAATTACCGATAATAATTCTTCGCTATGCCCTTTGAATTCCTTCAAAATAATTTTTCAAACCAACTGAAGCAAACATTTAAGAAAATATACACACCTTTTTTCACTTTGTAGGAGCTCAATATTACCTCTGATGTATCTTTGTAATTTCGGATCATCCAGTTCTAAAATTGTGACCTTTGGTAGCCCTCTATGTCCTCTTTCCAATGCCACCAGTCTGACCCCAATTGGATTCTCCAATGAAGAGTTATGCCAAATCTCCCACAGTGACCTGATTATAGACTAATTTAGTAGAGCGAACTTGTACAATGTTCCAGGTATCCCTGTTTTGACCTTTAGCTCTAAAAAATATAAACAAGAAACTACAGTCCGTCCTCTTTCTGTAACTTCTTATGAAATTACAATCTGATGCTCAGCAAGAAAGTTATGACGATTTTCCCCAGGTCACCTGTTTTGAATGTAATTCAGGATTCTGCAAAAGGACCAACTTCCTCAATTTATATCTCCGAAAAGCAGTTGTCTATAATGCGACATTTTGAAGGCCTTTCAAGTGGGTTTTTCTGGTCAAAATCCGGCAGCAATTTATTGGAATCGCAAGTTTGATAGCTAGTTTCTGCACAATCAAAGCGTCCCAGGGGTTTTTCAGGGTGCTGAATCCCAATATGTAGTTAAAAAACCATTTTAACTGCAACAAACCAAGATTTAACCTCAATTTCTTCCGCCGGATTCCGCCACCGGAATCTCCAAAAATTCGCATTATAGACAACTCCCTCCGAAAATATAGTGCGAAAAGCTCTGAAATTCTGACCTAAGATTCAATGCAATGTCTTCTAAAATGTTTTTTTTTTTAGCTTCTGAAACGTCCCAGAACAAAAGTTATAGTGAAAATTCCATGATGACCTATTTGGAGCAGCGAAACCCTAGAATCCAAAGCTCGGATACCAAATGTTATGAAACCAACTCAAGAAAAGATAGAAAAGATAGATCAATGCCTTAGAATTCAGCCTATTCGACGAGGCAACCTCCTTTACATTACATAAATGAACAATTATTGGATGATTCAAATGATAAAACCTTCGTTCTATATATAGAGTCTAAGGAGTCACAATATAACCCAGCCGACCTAACAATAATAATATAAAGCCACAAAAATAACAATAGAAGGATTTTATGGGGCACAGTAATAACAATATGGGGACAATAGGGGCACAACAATATTAATAAGGGGTACAACTACAATAGTAATGGGGTAATCACTAGTATTATAGGGACCCAAGACTTCTTCTACATTTCCTTTATCCCGTACATACTCTAGATCAGTTGCCACACTCAAGAATATCTTGGTGCCTTCTCCTCAAACATGTGCACAGGCACATAGTGTGCATCACACACATCCAACCACACAGCATACCACAAGATGAAATACATGCATCGACACCTAATATACAACACATACACCTACACCCAGTGTATAAAATACAATGCGTCCATCTATACTCAACGTGAAATACCACCCAATGCATGTGCCTACACAAAGTACCACACAACAAGTACACTTGCTGTAATACCATCAATACATGATTCAAATACATAATACTGCATGCCCTTAACAAAACATGTATGGCATGCACACAATATCACACATGCACAATACCATATGTACAACATGTACATAGTACCACAGGTACACTGCACTGCCTGCTCAATGTGTGCACAACATCACATGAACACAATGCCACATGTACACCACACAACTTGTACAATGTGTACATAATACCACATGTACATAGTACACACATACGACATGTATGCAACACCACATGTACACGACACCACATGCAATACATATACACAACACCACTAGTACATAGTGCCATGTGTACAACATGTACACAACACCACATGCACAGAACACCACCCGTACAGTTTAGCACACCACACCATATGTACATAGCACCATGTGTATAACATGCATGCAACACCACTTGTACATAGCATTTCCTTTCAAACATGTACATAGCATTATCTGTACACAACACTGCATCTCCAACATGAAGAGACCACCACATGGAAACACAATGCATATACGTCATGAAGACAATACAATATGTATGCAACACCAAATGTGCAATATTTTCACAACCCTATTTGTACCATCTTGTACATAACATTGCATAAATAACATGTACACATGCTATGTGTACAGAAAGCCATGAATGTACACATCATAGATGCAACATGTACAACATATACAACGTACGGAAAACAATAGTACCACACATCCAAAACTAGACTATCTTTACCAAGAAACCTTTCTTCTAGTGTGTTATTCAAGCTTATATTAGCATGTTGTAGATCACAATTCTTTCAATTTGCCGATATATCCCTTCGTATAACCTATCCATAACATAGAAATAATATAATCAAATAATATCAACTCATAACCACATGATACTAACGTCGGATATTTTTCATGACTACTCTTCCCACTTGATTCCTCATGAACCAAGAACCTGTTCATGCCATTCAGATGTCTAAGAAATTTTTCTTTCACAAGAATGATCCCTGACAATCCTATGAGGCAGTAACATAGATACCTGGATACATACATACATATATAAACATTAGCATAAAACAATCATGATCTTGTCAGACAATGACATACATACATACATACATACAACTATACATATATAAACTTCGAAATAATCATGATCATAATATAACTACCAGATAACATAAGGTTTCGGTTAAGCGAACTTCCTTATTTATGCAAATGCATTGAGAGCAATAGTTCGCAGCATAACCTAATCATATGACACATGTGATCCATTTACTTTACCTTTTCCGGTTACATTCCTTATGTCCACATTGCTACTATCAATTTACCACAATGGACCCAACCAGTCCAACCAAGTGTCATAGTCTTAGCTTCTGTTGCTCTTACTCATGCACAAAGATTCATCTGGGTGTTATATCATCGGTTGGGTACGACACATCTCTCCTAATTTCCATCAATTTTCCTCTTTCCCAACCAATTCCAAAGACTCAAAAAATAAAACGGAAGACAAGAAACAAACAAGAAGAAGACCATAAAAACCAATAATAACATGACTCGCAAACAAAGTGGTATGTCCATACACTAGACATAAACAAAGCCACAGATCAAACTCAACAATTCATAAAAGAACAAAAACACAAGACGAACAATAAGCACCATGACTTAATCCCAAAGGTTGCCATGGAAAGCTCAGCCTGAGCCTTCCTCAAGATTTCATGGCAACCTCTCTTGCCATGTAACTCCCTCATCATGGTTTCATTAACACATAATTGTTAGTGCATAAATAAACATAACAACACTCTAGTTAACTCATCTTGTTGTGCCAAGCATGTTGCTTGCAACAAAACACATCCATGCCATCTCTCAAGGGACTCCAATCCTTTGACAGATCCTCCTATAACTAAAGACTAGCTAATATACATGTCAAGTATATGTTGATAAATATAGCATGTGTGCACATAATTTAAGCTAGATTAAGGTTAAGAAGAATCCCTGTAGGCAAAGAATTCATTTGTTTGGAATTATAGTTTCCAAGCATGGGAAAAGGAATTATTTCCTAATTCCTTTCTTTGACCTTTTCCTTGTTGCAATTGAGGCTTGCTATGTGTTGTCACATCACCCAATTGTTAGTGATATAAAAACATCAACTACTACCTTGTCAGGCTCATACAGACATGTTTCCTGAAATCACTCACACATGTCAACCACATGTTCCAAATATCAAGACAATCATATTTATCAATTTGAAATCAACTTTTATAAACAATCATGTCATAATCCATAGTAATTAGACATAATTCTACAACTATCAACTACATTCAAGTACATATCAACTGTCTCAACACATACATGTTAGTACAATCATCTTAAAAGAATCATTTGAACACATACTCATATTAAGAAATTTATCAATATTTCAACCACTTGAAAACATACCATGTTAAACAAATTAGCTAGGCACCAAACACTCAAACACCAAATGGACGTCATAATCAAAAAAGCCAACACCAAATATATGAAATAAGAAAACTCATACCTTAATGTATATCAAGGGAGGCTATCTTGTCTAGATAACAAATCTAGGTTAGCATGATACAACTTCACAACATATCAACTCAAACATAAATCATGATATCCCCAACAGTAACTAACTAATATGTTCAGGTCATAAGCTCATAAGAATTTGTAGTTTATGCACAACAATCACATATGTATGATAAACCTAGATTAGTACAACACCATATCAAAAATATGTCAGCTCATACTGGAATATCACAACAACCATAACCATTTGCATAGGTCAAACCAAGTTAACACAATATATAACATCAAGATCTTCAAGGCAATGAACATAAGCATCATGCATATGACCAATCCAAATTCTAGTGTAAATTCACAATGAAATAACCCTAATCATCAAGTTAATAGCATATAATGACAATAAGCTATATATCATACTCATCAACAACAAAACATAATCACCAGGTTATCTAATATAAAACAACAATACCAATGAATATAGCTACAAGTTATTATCATTATTGACTATCTGACACATGTACATATAACCACACTAATCATCTAACATCTATCATGAATGTAACCATAACATCAAATACATGTTCATAAACCTAATGTATATAAACCTAATGCATATAATAATCCTTAACTTACATACTTGCATGTCGAAAATACAATACTTGTATGATGATCTATTATTACCCCAAAGTCCAATGCTTCAACCTTATTATGATTATCTACATCACTTGCTCTATCTCAACTAGCTCATTAGCATCATAACAACCAATAGCATCATGATGAACTAAATTGAATACAATGACTTGAGAAGGCATGTTTGACCTACTATACATGCATAATCATAGCCACATGCAACCAACAGTAGGGATAAGCAATGCCAAAGCAACTAAATCTATGCATAAATGCATGTAGCTGAACATAAGCGATCAATTATAGTAATCAACCTACAAGACTGATACATGTAATCAAAATATTCAAAAATGTAACCTAACATACAATGATGCAAGTAGGTATCACGAAATGATCATTTAAGCAACATATAATTCATACACATATAGTCACATGCTTATTTCAAATACATTTCATGAAATCAACATCAAATTCTCCATGATAATCGTACTACAACCCTAATCTGTCATTAAGAAAATGCAACAGGTATGTAGGTCTAAGCGACACATATGCAACTAATATGCATGCATGACCGACACACATTCAATCAAGCATTCAAACAACCTATAAGAATACCTCCTTACTATCCATGGTCCACACTAAGGTGGAAGGGGGAAGCTACTGTAATGGCCTGACCTCCAATGTCCAATTATGGACATGGGATCTCCAAAACTCTACTGAATTTAACCAAACTTGGAAAGAAATTGTTTTTTATTTCTCATACATTTGTATGAGACTACATCAAAAAAATTACACTTATTCCACTTGTAACATAATAACTAAAACCATGCCACTTTTCGATTTCCCTACATGCAACTTTTAAAATTCCTTACATGCAACCTTTCAAATTCCCTACAGGCAACTCTTCAAATTCTTGCATGCAACATTTCAAATTCTCTACATGCAACTCTTCAAATTATTTGCACGAAAATAGGAATATATCAGCTACAACCATATTATCATACTACACTACTATCCCATATAAAAAGAAATAGAATTCTCTTCAACAATTACCATACTTTTACATTTTCTTGAAACAACTACTATATTATTAGATTTGCATGTAAGAATTTCTTCAAACACTTTACATGAAAACTAATATAAAAAACTATTTTCATAGATGTAAGCATATATCAACTAAATTAATACTATTACACATCAATATTATACCCCAACCACAAACAACATACTCATTGTGGCATTTGATCAAAGAGATTGTTGTAGTTAATCATTGGACCATTTAAGCATTTCATCAAACACTTTGCATGCAAACTAGTATAGCGAATGATTCAATGCATATATCCTAAACTGTATTAGTACAATTCATGGAAGCTAAACAATATGAATAGTGGTATTTTCCCTCACTATGGTTCAATTTTCAACTTTTGATATTTCATAGATGAAAAGTTATACAAAATACCGACAGAATACTATTTTGTGCACAATTCTAGGAGTATCCCGAAATCGCGACTTCCAATGGTCATATCTCCTACAATATAGTGAATAAATGTTTGAAATTTTTATCATAAGATCAGTTCAATTTCCCCTCATCGTGGAAAAAATTTCATCTCCTGATAGTTCCCAAAAGAAACGTTATATCAAAAATGTCCACGTGACTTGTTGGAGGCCTGATTTTAGGAGCATTCCGAAGGCTCAACTCCATCTACTAATATCTCCTAAAATATTATGGACCAATATCTAAAATTTCTAACACATAATAAGTGGTACGTCCCCTCAATGTGGACAAATTTCCAGCTTCTGAAAGCCTACAAAAGATGAGTTATTACAGAAATTCCAACTTGGCCTATTTAACAATGCATTCACCAAGGTCATCTTCCTTAGATCACGATTCCTAAAGTATTGCGAAGTAATATCTGAAATGTTTACCACATTATCAACGCAATTTCCCTTCAATATGGACAAATTTTCAACTTTTAATATGCCACAAAAGAAAATTTATAACATGTATGATAGAAAGGTTTAAAATTTAACCTTTGTTCTTCATTTGACCTATGATAGAGCCCATTTAGTCCAAATGTTTGAACCATGCTCTGATACCACTTTGTACCACCCTCTGAGGTAAATGTGCATACAAAAACCATAATATGAACATAAATACAATAAACATATCAGCCATCAAAATCCATATATACATTAGTACATTTGCAAATGAAAATTAAGGGAATGAACTTTTCATTAACAAATGCAATGAACCAACCGGTGATGGGACTACCACGTTCCACCGGTCATTGATTGGTTGAGCTAAGTCTCTCTATTTAGCCAATCACCCATGCCATATTCCAAGCATGAATGTGGGAGTCATAGAACACTTCAAAAACATGAATAAATGTGGATGCTAACAGAGTTCTCCACCTACACTGTGAGTAATTTGATTGCCTCCTAGTCTCTCATGCTTTACCATGCATTCGTAGTCTAATTTAGGGATCACTAGGGCCTACACTAAGACATACTCTCCAGGATTTACCATGCATTCCATTCTGAAATTATTAGGCCCAAAGGAGAGAAAATCCACCTCTTGGCTTTACCGTATATCCTGCCACTCACCAGCAAGGATTCCTTGGCCCACCAAGGCACACAGTTTGGCTTTACCATAACTCACAGTCCAATTCAGGGGTTACTAGTTAAGCGACTTCAGGCATCCTCATTTCGGTTCAGGGACCACTACCACCATGTGTTTGTCAATTCGGAGATCCACCCCTCTCAACTTCGAATCCAATCGAGCCATACCCCACAAAACGCATGAGAGAACCCATCTCATCAATGTTATTAGGAAGTGGCAAGGCTAGGATGAAAATAATGTCACACCTGGAAAAACCCATACCATGGCAGAAAAGAAACCCATGTAATCCCATGCATGCCTAATCTAGAAAGGAAAATTCACATGCAAGTTGATACCTGCAATGAAGACTATTGTAGTTGCTTGATCCTGCCTTTCCCTGTTCGATGTTTGCTTCCTCTTGCCTTGTTTTCCCTTCTTTCTCTAATGCCAAAGTGATCAAAGGAAACTCTAAGTATCCAAGAGTATGATAGAGAGAGAGAGAATAATGAGAGAGATCCAAGGCTAAACTTACCAAGTCTTTCCCACTGATCCTCAGAAGCTTTTTTATTAATGAGGCCTCTATTTTCTTCATTTTCCCTTATTTTCATAAATAATCATGCCAAAATACTTTGTTTGCCTCTTTAATACGTTAGCCATTTCCTTTGCCAATTTCCTTAGCCATAAACAACAAAATTGACACACACTAGGATTTCCTGCACACCACTCAGCTTGGAATATGTGTCACAGTGATTCGTGGTTATTGTTTTTAATATTTATTACATGGAATGTTTGGTGAGTGCTAGTATTGCAGCAATAATGTTGCAACTCCTGGGCTACCAACATTATTTTTATCAACTTGGTAGTTCATAACAAACTTGGAAGCGTCGGTGCTATATGCACAAGTACTAGTTCTCATTGCAGGTTGTCACTTGGTCAGACGATGCGAGATCACTAGGAGCACAAGCCAAATTCTATAGATTTTAGAAGAACCTCTATGTGTGATGAAAGGAAAGAAATATTTCTCTACAGATGATATTCTAACTGCAGAAAGGAGAAAGACTGGAATGTAAAGCAAAACCTAGTAAAACCTAATTAAGAAGCTAATTCTACTTTTGCCAAAAACACTATGAAAACCATGAAGGAAATTCCATTACCTACTCAAGGAAGTAAACAACATCTAACCATGGTATTTTTGGAAGTAAATAACAAAAAAATATATTTTTGGATTTTTATGTGTTTTTCTGTGAATTTAACATGCATATAATTTATTGTGTGTGAGTGTGCTAGTGAATAGGTGGTGTTAGAGGGCGGTTTTGGAGCTTGGGAGGATGTAGGATGGTGTGGATGGGTCCTCAAAGGTCATAGGTGGCCTTCTGGAGGCTTTTCCCACACTCATCCTTCAAAATAAGTCATACAGGGAAATCTACTGGAGGACACAGGAAAACTACAGGAGGAAAATAGGAAAGCTACAGGAGGCCTACAGGAGGAGACCGAGAGAAATTTTCGCTATTTTGAGGGTGTGAGAGTGGGTGGAAAAGGTGGATGAAGGTTGGAATGAGGTGTTAGTGAACCTAACGTATACCATGGATCACCAAGAGAGATAAAGATGATTGGGTTTGCTCAAGGAGAGAGGAAGAATTTATATGAAAAATGAAGGAAACTAGGGCAGAATTGACGTGAGGTTTGGGAGACCTATAGGGCATGGATCAGATGGAGTGTGTGATTGCTGGTAAGCTAGCCCACTATTGGAAGAGATCTTCTATAGAGAAACTGACAGTCAACCAAGAAAATCAAACAACCAATGAAATGAGTGCATCCTAGGAAAAATAGAGTTTTGCATTAAAATGGCCTAAACTATGATGTATAGAAGGAAATATTGGGAAATGATGTAAGAAAGGAAAGCATGAAAAAGGACTATTGCAGATCAGGAAGTGAACATGATAAAGAAGATATAAACCAAAACAAAACTGGACTATCAACTTACAAGAGAGTTGGAAACTCTAGAAGTCCTAGGAGCGAGGCAAATCTGAGTTTTTGGGGCAGAAAGAGAGTCTTTACCACAAATCATGGTCTTAGACGGAGGAAGAGAGGCCAGGGTACTATTTCTAGCCTTTTTAATATTCTCTAATCACTGCTTAACCTGCTACGGAAAGCACAAATGCAAGCAAGCTACTAAACCATCAAAAGCAACCTATTCTTAACCATAAGAGAAATACATCTAACAACAAACTAATCTACAACTGAACTAAAGCATACAAATACAAGAAAAGAGAAACTTAGCTACCTGGATTGGGCCCTAACCTAAGAGCTTCAGCCCTCTGAGGTAAGTCAGTGCTAGCTCAAAAAGGATTCCATCTTCATTATCAAAAAATAGCAAGATTACATCAAACTGTCATAAAATAGTAAGCACGAAATTTGAGCAGAGTGTACACCAGCAAAGAAGTCAACCCTAGTGAGGCCCTAGGCCTCTCTACTTATACATTTGAGGTTACCAACAACTTCACTAGAATTAGGGAGGCTTGGTTCTCAAAACTCAAGATAACTATCAATCATATTCCACTTGCTCGGCTGCCTTGTAGTGAATGATTTAGTTGCTTGTGCTTCGATCTGAATGAAGGGGAATTCGAAGTGAGGAGCAATAAATGAGGGGGATTCCCTCCTATAAGTCCTCTCCTCTGTCTACTTCGAGTTAATGCTATATTTTTACCACTAGATCCTTGACTTTGACATCGAAATCCATCAATAATTTGCATCAAATACATGTTAGACCACATGGCATAATAACTAACTCAACTCACCCTATAAGCATAAATATAATCAGAAGATCATACAATAAGCTAAGGGAATGGTTGATTTGACTAGGTTAAGAGGTAAAATGAACCCATATAACTACCCATTTATGAGGCTCATCATCACCACCCTACTGAAGGTGTTTCTCATCCTCTAAGCAACCTAGTCAATCTCTTTGTCTTTCATGGCCTTGGTGGCCTCCCTAGCATTCTAGGCTTCCGATGTGGCTTGCTCACGTTCTCCATAAAATCCTGCCTTTCTGTCTATGTCATTCCACTACTCCTTCTCTTCTTCTTCTCTTCTGCCTTCCAACATGCCTAATGTTGAGATTTTCTGTTAATTAAATTTGGAGAAAATCTCATGAATGTGACAACAATAGGATTTGTTGCAAAATTAACTCCATTTATTCTTGATGGGGAGTTATTGCACCCTATATTTGTTGTGAGTAAATTTATGATTTATTTTTCTACTCCCAGCTATAAAAATGTAAGCCTGTATAGGACATGTGTGATGAGAAGGTGTGAGGAAAAAAATTCCATATGTGCAAATTTGTTGTTGTAATCTCATGTTGAGTAATAAGATTGTCGATGCCTCTGTTTGGTGGAAGTAGCCCAAATTGGTTGGGTGAACCACGTTAAACTTGTCGTCTTATGATTTATTTTGATTTGTGCTTTGCATGTGTGGCTGTGCATACTCTGACAATTGGTATCAGAGCCGGGAGCTGGAACGCGAGGTGGCCATTGCGTAAGGTCAAAAACAAGGAGGACAAAGGGAAGCATAGGAACAGGGGTTCCTTTCTGCTCTTCTGCTTACTCTTGCAGAAATTTGTTGGTGAATCTCATTTTATACAAACTTATAAATGAGTTCTGAACAAATGTTTAATAGATTTCATTGTTTATTGTTTCAAAAATTTAGTTTCTGTAGGCTTTCCCATCTGGATTTGTTATGAATTAGGTGGAGATTTGTTCGTATAAATGCACACATCCCTAAACTAATTACCGAGTCATTTTGGATTCATAGTTTTCATGGAGATATGATTAATTTGGTCTCTTGATCACTGGTTTGAGATTAAATTCCACAACGCTAGAAGATAAAGCACCTCGATTTTATGTCCATGCTCGTATTCTGAGCTAATAAATGTGGAGCCTTGTTATCGTGAAAACTAGTGTCCATTCAGAGCTGCTAGTCCCACTAAGATGGGTAGCTATCTTAGAAACAAACAAACTAAAGTCACTTGTGTTTTCCTTTATGAGAAGTAGATGAGAGAGAAGCAGAGAGTACCAACCTCAGTCTTTCACTTGGCTCCTTGCTTGTTTCCTCTCTCCTTTGACAGATCTTCGCCACTCCTTCCTCACTTGTTGTACTTCAAAGAACACCTGTGGATTCAAAGCAGCATAATACCATCAAGGCATAGAGATCTACAATCATAAGCAATATAGGATCAAATATATATTGACCATACAAATGCATATATCAATTCAATATTCAAAGACATACAAGAATATGGAAGAAAACTCAAATAGCTTTACTGATAGAAGTGATAGAGGAGAGGATTACAACCCATTGATCTGACCCAGCACCATCCTCCTAGCATGAAAGCCCTCCTTCATCTCATGAAAATCTAGATCACCCAACACTATGATGTTCCACAAAGAAACCAACAACACTTCCTTACAGGATGCAAAATTCTAGCCTCTAGATCTCTGGGATGAGAGATCCATATATAGATGTTTGCAAGTGGGTGAGTCAGCTTCTGGGATTTTGATTACTGCCCTCTCTCTGATAGTTCTTGGTTCAACTTGGACATTCATGATCTCTTTCTCATCCCTAGGCGAATTTAGAGAGGCAAGTGTCAAATGGGCAGTTTCTGGAAATTCTCTGGGTTTCCATCTAGCCAACTACTTCTTCCATTTGTTTGCTCTCGCTCATCGCACACCATAGAAGGGATTTTTAGTATGCATCACACTTTTTGCATGTGGCAGGTGAGATGCATCGTACCCTTAGCACTAAGCAGTCTGTATCGTCCAGTTTTGACCAGTTCAGAGTAGTTTTTCAAGGAGAACTTCTGGGAGATGATGTAATCAAATGGCCGTGCTCCTTTAGTGTATGAAACAACACTTTTAGGGACTTAGAAGCTCTTGGTTTATGGACATATGTGATTGGGGTTGCAGTACCCAAATATGTTTATAAGAATTTACCCCTAAAGCATGAGGTCGTAAATCCTTTTGATGTTGGGTGAAATGCTTTACCATGAGGATCCAAGGTTTTTCAATCTTGAAGGCTTACCTGTAATAAGATACAATACAACACATTATCTTCATAATATTTTCGTGATCTAGCTAAGGTGGGCATTCCCATGCTCAGCTTTATAAATTCATTCTCATGTACATAGGACAGACAATCGTCTGTGTGGCAGACTGATGATTCTAGTAGAGCCATCATGCTTTGGCTTGGTCGATTATCTGTGTAGTAATGATGTACATTTGATGTTTTTATTTTCCTAAATATATCGCAGCATAGATGGATGAAACTAGATATGAGGTACAAACTCGTTCAATCTTCACCTGAAGTACATGTCGATCAATGTGAAAATATGTTCTGAAGTCGAACATGGAAAGACATCGCCTGATTACCAGCCAATGATGTAAGTTGTTAACAGGCGTGAGAGGAGTCACCGATATTGATGATGAACCTCAAGGCATGGCAATACAATTCACGTGGCATGAAAATGGGACTTGGCATCGAATACCAGGAAAAATCTTTTGGTCGAAGGCCCTTGATGTAAACCTATCACCGGAAGTGAGAAACTTGCCATTGAGGCATGCAAGCTTCAAAGTACTGAAAGGGTTGTTCCTAAGGCAACTTCTTGGATAATGAGTTGATGTCGACAAGAAGTGACCTGTCGTAGGAGGGCCTTACTGAATTCCACATCTACGACACGAAACAGTGCAAATGATTTTGTGGAGGTGAAAACAATCTGATGATACAAGGTTCAGGGTGGTGGTCATGAAAGAATGAAGGGTGAAGGTATTGCACTAGATGAGACACAAGCTAGGTGGGTGAATTCTCTGAGTGACTTCTCTTGAACATATCGGTGACACTGAAATGGATTAGTAGCGTTAACCACAAATATGGATGGTACGGTGGACCAATGGTGATATGATCGGTGAACGGAATAACCCAACCCAACTCAATCATGGTGATGGAGTGAAAGTGTCATTTTCAAGAGCGACTTACTACCAATAAAGTTTCTTCAAGTTTTCTTCCCAATTTTTCCCCACTCATTGCTGACCAGTACCCTTTTATTTTTGTCAAGCTTGAGGAGGATAACATATACTTCTTTTATAATTTTCCCTTCGGGCAAACCCATCACTATGTTTTAACGAGCCTAGCAACAGTGAAACTCATTCTTGTCTGCATGGACAAGTTTGTTGCTATTGTTTTAATGAGTTTAATGATAAATATAACTCGGTTCCATTCAATTTTAGAGAGTCTGGAAAAAGGACGGAAAGGAAACTTCAGTATTCCTTTTTTGTAAGATAATCCCTTAAGTCCAAAAAAGTATAAAATAATATGAAAGGGATGAATTTCTATAGTTTTAATGAGCCAAACAAGACAAGCACTCGATATTTTTGTGTAATGATCCCTTAGGTCCAAAAAGATTAAAATCTAGAGGGTTAGCACTTCTGACTGCTTTAACGAGCTAAAGAGGCCAATTGCTCGGCAACCTTTTCATATTTTATGAGTCAGATGAAAAGAGCTTAAAGAAGACTCATTTTTTGAGGAATGAGTGATATTTTCGGGTAGTAGTTGGTTCCAGGTAAGGTTTGGAACTTTTAAATCATGGCAGCGTAAAGAAGATGGTTAACAGAATCACTCATCACAGATGTTCCTCAAAAGGGGTAAAAAATCAAATGGAGGCGTATTATTGGCTAAAAAAGAGTGGAGGTGATGGTAAGAACACGACCAAGGCTCAAAAGATGATGATAATGTGATCGTAATGGTTATTTACCAGAGGTGGGTTCATTTCTTAATGAGCTTAAACTCTTGTGAAACATATGCTCATTGCTAGGTTTATTTTTTAATGAGCTTGAACTTCGCGTAAAACAGCTCATGCCAGTCATATAATAAGGATGTATGATCAATAGGTTCATTTTTTAGGGATCTTACCCCATTCAAAACATTTCTCCACAGCCTTCTGCATGCAAGCCATGAATGACCAACTACTCTCCTAGGGGTTAATTAACTACTGGGGGTTAGGTAGGAAAAATCTTCCTTTACTTTGTCGGTGCCATTTGGTCCTTGCAAAGGTGAATGGTTGATCAAACCCATCACCTAACTTAAGCCACCAAAGTCAGCAAAACTATGGGGTTAGAGTTACACTGGTCACTTTTCACTTGTGTACCACTCTGCCTTCATGTGGAAAACACATCACTTGAAAGAGTGAGGAAACAATAGCTCCCATGCTATAAATGTAGTCGCGCCCAAGGAGTAGATTGTAATATAAAGGTCCTTGGACTACCATGACGTTCAGATAAACGATTTTCCTTCTCAAAGTTATAGGCAAATTTGTAAGGATCCCTAATCGTTGACTAGTTCCTTTGTCGAAGCCTGTTAGGTTTCACTTCTTAGCCAGAAGCGATGGTGAACCAAGTGCCTTCCAAACAGTTGAGGAAAGGATACTCACAAAAGCCCCTTCATCTATGATAGTATGGACCATGACTATTCTATAAGCTTGTACAATGATTTGGAATGGTACATTAGCTGGTAGATGGGGTCTGCCTAGTAGATTCAAATCGAAGGAAATGACTAGGTTGCTTGGAGGTGGGACCGAATAAACGGCTGGATACATCTCTCAAAAACTTCCTTCCTGTCAAAAAGGAACAGGTAGATTGCCCCCATGTTCATCGGGGTGTGTGTTTACGAAGAGAATTTGAACAGTGTCATTCTCATCCCCTTCGGTGACCGTATCATTTGAAGGTAGACCTTTTGAAGACAAGACTAGGTCGACTACCATCTCAACCTGTTGACTTTGGTTCGGTGTCGAATCAAAGGGTTTATCTTCAATGATAGATGCTTCAACTGACCACAAAGGTGTGTCAGTTAGATTTTCAACTAGTGATGGACTCAGCAAGAGTTTCTTGTATCTAGGAGGAAGTCGTAGTGGTGAAGCAGGAAGGTTATCCAAGACTCTTTTAGCTTTGTCTAGGAAGGGACAATGGTGGATGGCATGATCGCCTTCACATAGTCTAGAAGGAAACTTATATCTTCCTTTCTGTCCATTAACTTCGTTTTCACTAGCTGACGGTGTACTCTCAACATGATTGTCAGAGGTTGATGACACTAGATTGTCCAAACGAGGAGACCAGTCCCTTAAGATCCATGGGATGCAAGGACAATCTCGATGATAGTGGTCCCCTTTGCAAATGACACATGGAGATTTAGGTTTGGATGGTGCAGTGTGTGGATTTTTGCTAGACGATGCTTGGTTGCTCCCTTTTACCATTGGCTTCTTCTTCTTCTTCTCCTTCCCTTTCTTCTTCTTCTCAGTTACTTGGTTTTTAGCTTCACCAAGTGAAGAGGAAGAAGGAGAGGAAGGAAAAAATGAAGTAGAAGGTTGGGGGATAACTTTAGTATCATCTAGTTGATGATTAGATTGCTCAGGAATCATGGTGCTTTGAACAATAGAGGTTGAGAAGAGCCATACTGGCAGGCCAATTGTCAGTCCTGGAAGGGACAATGTGGCCATATGAGGTGCACCAACATCCCCCTAAGAGGAGAAAGGACTGGGATTTCCCCCAAGGGGAAATCCTTGGTTGGTGGACTCCATTTTCTCAAACTAAGATCAACGAGGGAATAGTGACGTTATTCTGATTAAAATAAATTTTATGATGCTTTGACACAACTTGCTTTTTCAATTTTTAAGAGTCGAGAAAAATCTAAAGATGACTCTAGTCGCCTTCAATTTTAATGAGCCTGAAGTGACAAGTGCTCAAATGGACCTTTTCTTTTGAGGAGTCTGAAAAGGAACGAAGTGACTACTATGGAAATCTAGACAGAGGGGTTACCAAACCAATCACAAAACTGCAGAATATTTTTTATGGTACGGCAATCAATCTTCTCGAATGTTGTGTTCAGTGCATTGCAATTGATAGGGCTCCAGACACGGCTTTGTGAGGATAAAGGATATAGCCTATTGTTGTCTCCCAATATATACTCAACTGTACGTGGGAGCACAAGTCTGTACTGGCACTTATCGTCTCAAAGAGGAGGAATCACCCAACCTACGATGAAAGCGATAGTTACCAGGCTTTACAATGCCAGAATACATCTCTAGCCTAGACTTATAAATGTTGTGCGTTAGGTTCCAAAGCATTTTTATGTTCATTGAATTTATTTTATAGTTGATCTTTCTTAAGAAGCTTTCCTTTAAGCTTCACAATGTGATGTAGATATACAATTCCTAAATATGCAATCTAAGATGATAAACAATCATTTACTCTTCTTTCTACAATGAAAATCCTAGCTACTAAGGAAAGACAAGTGAAATTCTTTCAACATAGAGCATAGAGCACACACTAGATGCATTGTCCTAAATCAAAAATCAACAAGCAATCTAAATGCAAGTGCACATGCATGTATTTGTTTTCGAATTTCTTAATGTATGAATGACAAAAATAATTCTAAGTACAAACCTGAATTATCTTTTCAAAGTGACAATACTAACAATTTTCTATTCAAAATATGAAAGGAAGACAAGGATGACACTTTGCAATTTTGAATTTAAAACTGCTTTCGACACTTGAAATACTATTAATTCAAATCAAATACAAGAGTAATAGTGTAATCGACTATTGAAAAGAGGAGGATGCTTTTCTTCGATTGAAAATGACACTTGCGACACTTTCAAATCAAAAGACAACAATTCGTTAGGCTACGTTTTTGTAAAGGAGAACTGTAAATGGCGAAAAATACATAAAAACATTCACAATAATTTGTACAATGGAGGTGGAATAATGCAAAGGGAGGGTGTTTGAACAGTGGTATACTGATCATAGACAGCAAAACTCATGAATAAAGCTAAAGAGAAGGAAGAAAAAAAATCTGGAGGTAGAAACAGTCTTGTCTAATCACCGCAATTTTAACACAGGGAAACAGGGACACATCTCACCTACTGCACACGGGAGGTGCAATGCATCTAGACTGTCAAAAGGAGACAATTCGATGGTCCAAAAATGAAACTTTAACTTGGTTTTTGATCACAACTTGTAGCTTAGTTCAGGGATTTAGGCTGAGCTAATGATAGTTAGTAAATACAAAGCATAGGGGCTGATCTAATGAGGTTACTTGAGCCACCACTAGGGAAATTGGGATGTTTGCAAATCAATTGTTCAGTTTATAAACAAAACCTGAAGATGGACTGGAGAAACATTGATCTACTTTGCACTTGCATAGAAATGCAGTTCAAAGGCCAGCTGGCTTAACTTCAGGCATCATCTGTAGTTTATAAAGCAAACAAATATAAACAAGAAAACAAGCTATCCGCTCCCCAGTGGAGTCGCCATTTTGTTATTAGGAAAACTAGTGTCCATTCAGACTTGCTAGTCCCACCAAGATGGGTAGCTATCTTAGAAACAAACAAACTAAAGTCACTTGTGTTTTCCTTTATGAGAAGTAGATGAGAGAGAAGCAGAGAGCACAAACCTCAGTCTTTCGCTTGGCTCCTTTCCTGTTTCCTCTCTCCTTTGATAGATCTTTGCCACTCCTTCCTCGCTTGTCCCACTTCAAAGAACACTTGCAGAGTCAAAGCAACATAATACCATCAAAGCATAGAGATATATAATGGTAAGCAATATAGGGTCAGATATATATTGACCATACAAATGCATATATCAATTCAATATTCAAAGACATACAAGAATATGGAGGAAAGCTCAAATAGCTATATTGATAGAAGTGATAGAAGAGAATATTACAACCCATTGATCTGACGCAGTTCCATACTCCCAGCATGAAAGCCCTTCTTCACCTCATGAAAATCTAGATCACCCAACACTATGATGTTCCACAAAGAAACCAATAGCAATTCCTTACAAGATGCAAAATTTCAGCCTCTGGATCTCTGGGATGAGGGATCCACATGTAGATGTTTGCAGGTGGGTGAGTAAACTTTCGGGATTTGGATTGGTGTCCTCTTTCTGATAGTTCTTGGTTCCACTTGGAGATTCATGATATCTTACTCATCCCTGGGCGAATTCAAAGAGGCAAGTGTCAAATGGGCAATTTCTAGAAGATTTTCTGGGTTTCCACCTATCCAACTGCTTCTGTCGTTTGTCTCCTCTCGCTCATCGCACCCCACATAAGGGATTTTTAGTATGCATCCCATTTTTTGCATGTGGCAGGTGAGATGCATCACACCCTTAGAACTGAGCAGTCTATATAGTCCAGTTTTTACTAGTTCTGAGTAGTTTTTTAGGGAGAAATTATGGGAGATGATGTAATAAGCTGACCTTCCTCCTTGAGGGTATGAAACAACACTTTTAGGGATTTATAAGCCCTTGGTTTATGGACATATTTTATTGGGGTTGCAGTGCCCAATTATTTCTATAACAGTTTCCCACTAAAGCATGACGTCATAAATCAATTTGATGTCAAGTAAAATTCTTTATCATGAGGATCCGAGGTTTTTCGAATTGGAAGGCAACCTATAATAAGATACAATAAAATACATTATATTCATAATATTTTCGTGATCTAACTGAGGCAAGCATTCCCATGCTCAGCTTTATAAATCCATTCTCATGTACATAGGACAGACAATTCTCTGTGTGGCAGACTGATGATTCTAGTAGAGCCATCATCCTTTGGCTTAGATGATTATCTGTGTAGTAATGATGTGCATTTGATTTTTTTATTTCCCTGAATATATCGCAGCCCGAATGGATGAAACTAGATCTCAGGTTTTCAAAACTTGTTCAATCTTCACTGGAAGTACAAGTCGATCCATGTTGAAAGATGTTCAGAAGTAGAACATGGAAAGACATTGCCTGATTACCAGCCAATGATGTAAGTTTTTAACAGGTGCGAGAGGAGCCACCAATAATGATGATGACCCTCAAGGCATGGCAGTAAAATTCACATGGTGTGAAAATGGGACTTTGCATCGAACATCACCCAAAATCTTTCGGTTGAAGTCCATTCATGTAAACCTGTCACCGGAAGTGAGAAACTTGCCATTGAGGCATGCAAGCTTCAAAGTACTGAAAGGGTTGTTCCTAAGTCAACCTCTTGGATAATGAGTTGATTTCAACAAGAAGTGACTTGTCATAGGAGGGCCTTAATGAATCCCACATCTAAGACACGAAACGGAGCAAATGATTTTCCGGAGGTGAAAATGACCTGATGATACAAGGTTCAGGGTGGTGGTCATGAAAGAATGAAGGGTGAAGGTATTGCAGCAGATGAGACACAAGGTAGGTCAGTGAATTCTTTGAGTGACTTCTCTTGAACTTATCGGTGACACTAAAATGGATTGGTAGCGTTAACCCCAAATATGGATGGTACAGTGGACCAATGGTGATATGATTGGTGAATGGAATAACCCAACCCAACTCAATCATGGTGATGGAGTGATAGTGTCATGTTCAAGAGTGACTTGCTACCAATAAAGTTTCTTCAATTTTTCTTCCCAATTTTTCCCGTCATTGCTAACTAGTACCACTTTATTTTTGTCAAGCTTGAGGAGGATAACATATTCTTGTTCTATAGTTTGCCCTTTGGGAAAACCTGTCACTATGTTTTAACAAG
>APFE031666824.1:0-21976 GCA_000404065.3 Pinus taeda
AAAGGTCTCCCACCTATGCATGATCATGATCATGCTATTCATCTGATTCTAGGAAGTGTTCCTCCAAACATCAGGCCCTACAGATATCCCTATGTCCAAAAGAGTGAAATTGAACGTATGGTTGCAGAAATGCTAGAGCTTGGTATAATTCAACCAAGTCAAGGTTCTTTCTCTGCTCCAGTAGTATTCGTGCACAAGAAGGATGGATCATGGGGCATGTGTCCGGATTATAGGGAGCTCAACAAGCTCACTATTAAAGATAAGTTTCCCATTCCTGTCATTGATGAATTACTGGATGAATTGCATGGATCAATTTACTTCACCAAGTTGGATCTTCGTTCAGGATATCATCAAATCAGAATGAAGATGGAAGACATTCTGAAAACAACATTTAGAACTCATGAGGGTCATTATGAATTTTTGGTCATGCCTTTTGGCCTTACCAATGCACCTTCAACATTCCAAAGTTTGATGAATTCAATTTTCAAACCATTCCTTAGAAAATTTGTGTTAGTATTTTTTGATGATATACTAATCTACAACAAGTCTTGGAAGGATCATGTTGAACATGTTGACAGGGTGCTACAACTATTGGAGAGAAACAATTATATGCAAAAAGATCCAAATGTTTCTTTGGAGTACAAGAGGTGGAATATCCGGGTCATATTGTATCTCATGAAGGAGTTAAGGTAGACCCTAGCAAATTAAGCCATTAAGGAATGGAAAATCCCCACATCCATAAAGCATCTGTGAGGATTTCTCGGGTTGACAGGGTATTATCGCGAGTTTGTTAAGAATTATGGGAGAATAGCAGCACCTCTAACAACATATTGAAGAAAGATGGCATTTTCATGGACTCCGGAAGCAACAAAGCCTTTGAAACACTTAAAAGAGCAATGTGGCCAAGCACCGGTCTTAGCTACACAGAACTTCACAAAACCTTTAATTGTGGAATGTGATGCTTCAGGAAATGGAATTGGTGCTGTTCTAATGCAGATGAAAGACCCATTGCTTTTGAAAGTCGTCCAATCAAGGGAAAGTTTTTACACAAAGCTATTTATGAGAAGGAAATGTTGGCAATACTCCATGCACTTAAGAATGGCGACCCTACCTAATGGGAAGACACTTCAAGGTAAAAACGGATCATGATAGCCTTAAATACTTTTTAGAACAAAGATTATCCTCTGAAGAGCAACAAAGGTGGGTCACAAAGATGTTGGGTTATGACTTTGAAATCATCTACAAAAAAGGGAAGCAAAATGTGGTGGCAGATGCACTCTCAAGAAAGGATGAGGATGTGGAAGCATTGTTGTGTGCCATTTCTATTATCCAACCAGATTGGATAAATGAAGCAGGGGAGGAATGGAAGAATGACAAAGAACTGTGGGCACTTATTCAAAAGCTACAACAAGATTCTAGTACGTCGGATACATTTAGCTGGAAAAATGATTCGTTATGGTACAAAGATTTCTTATACCTCTGTAAGAATTCCTAGCTAAAACAAAATATTCTTATGGAATTGCAAACTTCTCCCTTAGGAGGGCAATCAGGATTTTTAAAAACTTACCACAGGGTTAAGAAGGATTTTTTTGGGAGGGCCTTAAATCAGATATTCAAAAGTTTGTGGTGGAATGTTTGGTTTCCAACAAAATAAAGTTGAAACAATTAAGACATCGGGTCTATTACAACCTTTATCCATTCCAAGCCAACGTTGGGAGGAGGTTTCAATGGATTTTATCACAGGTTTACCCAAGTCTGAGGGAAAGAGTGTCATCATGGTGGTAGTTGACAGACTTACCAAGTATGCACACTTTTGTGCATTATCACATCCATTTAAATCCAGTACAATTTCTACTACTTTTATGGAAACAATTCAAAAGCTACATGGAAACCCAAAGATTATTGTAAGTGACAGAGATCCCATTTTCACTGGAATTTTTGGACAGAATTATTTTCTTGTCTTGGTACTCAGTTAGCTCATAGCTCATCTTATCATCCTCAATCTGATGGCAAACTGAGATAGTAAATAAATGTTTGGAAGGATATCTTCGTTGCTTTGTATCTGATAAACAGACACAATGGGTCAAATGGTTGCCTCTGGCTGAATGGTGGTATAACACTTTCTTCCATACAGCAACAAAAATGACCCCATTTATGGCACTTTATGGGTATCAGCCACCATCCATCACATCATATTTAAGAGAAAATTCTAAGGTTCGGGTAGTGGAACATCACATCGAACATCAAGAACAAGTTGTCCAACTCTTAAAGGATAACCTCATGTTGGCATAATAGAATGAAACAACAGGCAGATCAACATCGCAGCGAAAGAAGTTTTGATGTAGCTGATTGGGTATTCCTACGGCTACAACCATATAAGCAAATGTCCCTCAAGCAAGCTAAGAAGGATAATAAATTATCACCAAAGTAGTATGGTCCATACAAGGTGTTGCAAAAGATTGGTACTATGGCATACAAATTAGAGCTTCTTGCAGCTTCTCTATTGCACCCAGTTTTCCATGTTTCATGTTTAAAGAAGGTTATAGGCGATAAGCTCCCAGTTCCAACAATATTTCTAGAACTTGACGAGGAAGGAAAAATTATATTGGAACCAGAAGCAGTCACAGAAACAAGAACTCGACAGCGACGAAATTGATCAATTTCAGAGTATCTTATCAAGTGGAAGAACTTATTTGCTGAAGATTCCACCTGGGAGGATGAGAATTTTATACAGAAGCATCCAGAACTACTCAAGCGTTGAGGACAACACTTTTTGAAGGAGAGGGGCATGTTGGTTCTTCCTATAATACTAGTGATTACCCCATTTTACTATTTGTAGTTGTACCCTTATTAATATTGTTGTGCCCCTATTGCCCCATATTTTTATTACTTGCCCATTAAATCCCTCTATTGTTATTTTTGTGGCTTTATATTATTATTGTTAGGTCGGCTGGGTTATATTGTGACTCCTTAGATTCCTATATATAGAAAGGATGTTTCGTCATTTGAATCATTGAAGAATTGTTCATTTATGTAATGTAAAGGAGGTTTCCCCCTCGAAGAGGCTGAATTCTAAGGCGTTGATCTATCTTTTCTATCTTTTCTTGAGTTGGTTTCATAACAGACCCTAAGAACCATCCCAACATTTCTGGTAACCAGTCCCTGGGTCCCATTAAGGTTTTATACCTCTTGACCCCCACACACTCACATGCTATGGGACTAAAAGAATCCAGGAGGGTCTGGATGCTCTCACGAAAGGGCATGCAAGCATCCAAGGACTATTTTGCTCAATGTTGTGCCAACGTCCCCAGGATTTGAGCAACGTTTTTAGGCCCAGAGCCCAGGTCACTACCCAAAATTGAATGACACCTTCATAACATAAAGATAATAAGGAAATAATGAGGCAAATGCAAATACTTGAACAAGCCCTTGATTGGACCCCTACTAGCCATGACAGGAATTTTGCCAAACATATCACGAATATGTAAAATACAAGTATAAATATCATATCTAAGCATAGGGGTCTCATACTTTTCTATGATTTGCTAAGAAGCATTGATGCCTCAACACATTAGCTGCCATTTCATCCATTAGGTCATAGATACTTTGTTCATTCCTTTACAAGTAAAAACATGATGATAGCCATACATAGCTACTATCATAAAACATATACATAACCATCATAATAGCAACAGAAATACGAAGGAATCACAACCATATAATCCACATATAAACCAGTATAATACTCATAGAAATACAAGGAGAAATAACCTCATACTAATGATGCAAAATCCAAACTCGGGATGGGACTTCCACGTTCCACCTGACCGTAGAATGGCTAAGCCAAATCTCTCTTCATTCTTTCGCCCCTTTTCCATATTCCAAGCATGAATGTGGGATCTCATAAAACACATCAATCCAAAGCCATTCATGGCTTCCAGAGGCCAATCACCTAAACCCATCAAACATTCCACCTCATGGTCGGACATCACAAAATCATCATCAGATTGGTCTCTACCCAAGCCTTCCAAGGCTCCAGATAGTTTGTTCCAACCAAGACTTCCAAGACTAGTAACTCAACCCATAGTTACCGCTGGGCTCCCAAACAATTTGTCCAACCAAGGCTTCTAGGACTAGTAACTCAACCCACCAAGGGCTTCCAGAGTGTTTTCCAACCAAGGCTTCCAGGACTAGTAACTCAACCCACCAAGGGCTTCCAAAGAATTTGTCCAACCAAGGCTTCCATGACTAGTAACTCAACTGAAGTTGTTACAGGGCTTCTAGAACATTAGTCCAGCCAGGGCTTCTAGGAAGTAGTAACTCAACCCAAGCTAAAGGAAACATGAGAACCAACCAAAATAAGGCAAGGAAATAAACCCACAATCTCCATGACTATCCAGGAAACAAAAAGGCTAGGAAATACACTGTCAATCCAAGCAATCCTCCATGCCAGTGACAGATCATGACCAATAATTCACATGCATATGCCATGCATGCCAAAACCGATGAGGAAAACATACATGCAACTCGGTACCCACAAGCCAAATCCATTATAGTTGTTGATCATGATGTCCTCTTATTCTTTCCTACTCTTCCTTTGCCTTCTAGCTCCAAAACTCCATGTATGCCACACTCTACAAGAGTGCTCCAAGAAAACTCTAAGTATCCAAGAGTATGAGAAAGAAAGAATAATGAAAGAGCTCCAAAATTAAACTGACCAAAGTCTATGTACTGAACCTCATAAGCCTTTTTATGAATTATGCCTCTATTTTCTTCATTTTCCATTATTTTCCTTCATTTTCCTCCTCACATACAACCTGTGACCTTTCACCTCCCTTTTCTCATACTTTCCATTATTTCCATAAATAAATGTGCCAAAAATTCCGTTTCCCCTTTGCCATTGCCTTTTCCAATTTCCTTAGCCATTAATAAACCAAATGAACACCCACACTAGGATGTCTTGCCCAACATTCAGCTTGGAATAAGTGTCCCGTCAACCATAGTTATTATTCTTCCTTTTATTAACTTTTATTACATGGAATTTTCACTAAGGTTGTTATAGAACCCTCCCCCTTGGGGGAACATCGTCCTCGGTGTTCAACAACACCTATAACCCAAAGATTGTTGTAAGCAAAACTCATTGTCGATGGAGCTTTATAACTTAGCTCGTTGCAGTATTTATAATGATCAACCTTCTGAGAAGCAAACCAATATGAAAACATAACAAACATAAGATCATAATGACATGAAACTCATATTGCTTATTGGAGCTTTATAACATAGCTAATGGTGGTATTTACATCCATATACATATGTGCATATACCAAACATCATCAAAACATGTACCAAAACATATACCAAAGATGTATACCAAAACACCATACCAAAATTGCTTTGCTTCAACTAGAAAGAAATGAAGGATACGTAGCCTGCATTTGATCTTCCATCTCCCATGTAGCTTCATCGGGACCAAAGTGATTCCATTGCACCTTAACCTTCTCAATTTCTCGATTCTAGAGCATAAGCACCTTTTTCTGCAATATACACTGAGGCTCTGACTGGAATTCTCCATCTGGTTCCACCTACAATACGGACCTGTCAATCACATGATCAACATCTTTAACATACTTTTTAAGCAATGACACATGGAAAACATCATGGACTTTCACTATCGGAGGCAGTGCAATTCAATAGGCTACTAGCCCAATCCTCTCAATAATGTTTAAGGGTCCACAAAACGAGGGTGCCAGCTTGGCAAATGATCCAATCCGTAAGGAGCTCTTCTTTGGTTTTATGCACAAATACACATGTTCCCCAACCTGGAACTCCTTAAACAAATTGTCCTGTTCTACATAGCTCTTCTGCCTATCTTGTATTGTCTTTAGATTTTTCTTGATTACCTGCATTTCCTGTTCCATGTCTGCCAACATGTTTGGTCCAACCAGCACTTTTTTAACCATATCACTCCTACTGATGGGAGTATTTCAACTCCACCCATACAATGCCTCAAACAGACTCATCTTCAAAGATTCCTGATACCCATTGTTGTAAGAAAACTCTACTAGTGGAAGATACTCTTCCCACTTTCATTGTTGATGCATCATATACATCCTCAACATGTCCTCCAATATCATGTTGACCCTCTATGTCTCTCCATTTTTCTGTGGATTATAAGTTGTACTAAAGGCCAACTCAGTGCCCAAACCTACAAATAACTCCTTCCAAAACTTGGAAGTGAACTTTACATCCTTGTCTAACACAATATTATTTGGAACACCATGCAATCTAACCACATCTCTGATGAATACCTGTGCTACATCGCTAGCTGAGAATGTAGACTTCTCTGGAATGAAGTACGTGACTTTTGACAACATGGCCGCAACAACCATGATGGAATCATGTTGTCTCACTATCCTTGGAAAACTTGTGATGAAGTCCATGGAAATGACCTCCCATTTCCATTCTGGAATCGCAATTAGTTGTAGCAATCCACTTGGATGCTTACACTCTACCTTCACACGCTGACAATCAAAACACCTAGCCACAAAATCTACCACATCCTTCTTCAGATTCGACCAATAATAAAACCTTTTTACTGCAATCAATGTCTTCTGATAACCTGGGTGACCTTAATAAGGTTTCACATGAAACTCCCTGAAGATTACCTTCTTGAGCTCACTATTGTCTAGCACATATATCCTATCTTTGAATCTAACCAATCCATATGTTGTAAGGAAATATTCCACATCTAGTGCACCTGCACCTGTACCACTACTTGTACCTGTACCTATGCTGCTACATGTACCTGTACTACCACATGTACATGTACTTGTACTACCACATGTACCTATACCTATACTACCACATGTACTTGTACCTGTACTACCACCTGTACATGTACCAGTACTCTACTAAAACTTGTGCATAATCTCCATATACCTGACATCCTGCTAACCTGCCTGCAAGATCCTATATTGTAAGTCTGCCCCATATGAGCTCATAGTTGCTAAGTGATTTACCTGTATTTGCCTGCTAAGAGCATCTTCCACCATGTTCTATTTACCTTTGATATACCTAATCTCAAAATCAAACTCATTGATCGTAGCCAGCCACCGAGCCTGCCTACCATTCAGGTTCAGTTGACCAACTAGATACCATAACCCACTATGATTGTTCGTCAATAAAAACCTCCTTCCAAGAAGATAGTGCCTCCACATATTCAATGCATGTATGATCGTTGCCAACTCAAGATCATGTGTGGGGTATTTCTACTCGTGCTCATTCAGTTTTCACGACTCATAGCATACCACCTGTCCATCATGCATAAGGACTCCACCAAGTCCTTTCTTGCAACCATATGTGCATACTACAAACTCTTTGTCTGGATCTGCAATCTTTAACAATGGTGCATGTGTCAACAACTGCTTAAGCTGCTCAAAAGTAGCCTCACACTCCTTTTTCCATTCAAACTTCTTACCCTTTCTTTGCAATGATGTAATTTGATAAGAAATATGTGAGAAGTTCTTGATGAACCTCTGTAATAACCTGCCAATCCCATGAAGAACCTAACTTCATTTACATTCCTAGGAGCTACTCACTCCATCATGGCCCTTATCTTTTTTGGATCTACTGCAATTCCCTCCTTGGAGACAACATGTCCCAAGTAATGTACCTCAGTCTGAAAGAAATTTCACTTGTTGAACTTTGCATACAGCTGATGCTCTCCCAACAATCTCAATACTACTACTAAATTCTCGGCATGCTCTTCCTCATTTTTAGAATATACCAATATGTCATCAATGAACACAATAACAAACTCATCCAAATACAGATGCAACACACTATTCATCAAGCACATAAATTTAGTTGGAGCATTAGTCAAACCGAATGGAACTACAACAAACTCATAATGCCCATACCTAGTCTGGAAAGTTGTCTTGTAAATGTCCTCCTCTTTGAGGCATACTCGGTTATATCCGGATCTCAAATAAATCTTCGAGAACACTATTGCTCCCTTAAACTGATCAAACAAGTCATCAATTCTTGGTAACGGATACCTGTTCTTGATGTTCACTTTGTTCAACTGCCTATAATCAATGCATAATCTGAGAGTACCATCTTTGTTCTTTATAAACAATACTAGTGCTCCCCAAGGTGATACACTTGGCCTAATGTATCCCTTGTCCAACATTTCCTTAAACTGCAGCTTCAACTCTACCAACTCAAGTGTACTCGTCCTGTAAGGTGCCTTTGATGCTAGAGTTTCCCCTGGCACTAACTCAATAGAAAATTCTACGTCCCTATGAGGTGGAAACTCTAAAATGTCCTCAGGAAATACATCCTGAAACTGTTGTAGAACTAGGTGCCTACTCAAAACATCTGCATCCTCAACTTCCTTACCTTTGTCACTAGAAATGTGCGCTATGAATAACATACACCCTTTTCCGCGACTACACTTTGCCTACATAGTTGTTACCATCCTAACTGATGTGGCTTTCTTCTTACCCTATAAGACTCTTAGTTATCCATTGTCATCCAAGCACTCAATGGTTTTCATAACAATCCACCTTGGTTCTATGGAGGCACAACCAATCCATGCCCAACAACATATTGTATGATCCCAATGGTAATACGTTCAAATGTGTTGCAGTAGGCATACCATTTAAATAAAATGCACAAGATCTTACCCATTTGTGAAGTCACTTCTTTGTACCTGTAGCCAACTGTACTAGCCAATATTTTGCATGTAATTCCTTACTCAAACCACACTTATCAACCAAGTTAGGATTAACATAGTTGTAATTAGATCCAGGGTCAATCAAAATAGAAATAACTTGATCACAAAGCTCATTGTCCATCTCAGTGATAGATGCTTGATGGTCTGTCTGTTTGTTATCCAATGTTGCATAAATACGAGGAATTCTCTGACCAACATCCCCTACAGTTTGTGCATCCTGTGCACTATATATCTGAGGCCTACCACCCTGATTATGTGGACAATCTCTCCTGCGATGATCTTTGCCACAAGTCCAACACTCTATAGGCTTCCAGCCTGCATCCCTATTTTGCTCCTCAAATCGAAATCCCTATCCTCTATCTCATGCATTGAACTTCTTAGATGGCACTACATTCTCTTTATTACCTGTACCCTGAGGTCTTTCTTGCTTTTTTTCCCATTTTCCATTGTTCTTTGCATTACCTTTCTAGTCTGGCTTAGACTCATATCTATGCTTCGATTGCCCATAACAATGCCTTAGCTTTCATATGGTCTCCTCCAATGATCTAGGTTCGTCGAACTCAATCATGTCTTTGAATGAAATTAGTAATCCACTAATGAAACTCTAAATATTGGCCTTATCCTCCTTGAGGTAAGGTACATACCTCAGTAGCTATAAGAACATGTCGGTGTACTCCTCATCTGTCATTGATCCCATCTTTAGCTCATAGAATTCCTTTGCCATGTCATCAAATTATCTCTCCGATCAGTACTTCTTCTTAAATAGCCTCTTGAACTCACTCCAACTCAAGTCCTCCTCATGCATACATCTGACATTCTTCACATCTTTCCACCAAATGTCTGCTTTACCTTTGAGACTGAATGTAGCTACTATGGATTTCATGTTCTCTAAATAATTATGTAACCTGAAGAAATTCCTCATGCCAAGCAACCATGCCTTTGCATCCTGTGATTTCTTCATCTCTCCATCAAAAGTAGGTGGATTTTCTTTCTTAAACTCATTTGGAAAGTATCCCCCACCACTCCTTCTATAAGGATGATAACAATGACGATCATAGTGCCTATCTAAACCAAAACTAGAATAGTACCTGTGTCCATCACCTCTCCTATCTGGAGTATCCATCAACCTACCATCTCTTACTGTGTCATCTATATCCAACCTGTGACCACCGCGATACCTACTACCATATGCCCCATTAGTTCTTTCATCCTGCTCATGGTTGATTCGACGTGGTCCCTGTCACTGTAAATCTGACAAACTCTAAAGTATCACTGCATTTACCTCTGCTTGTTTCTCCTGCGCCTGTATGATTTTGTCATTGTCTACCTTACAACTCCTTATTTCTACCTTTAAGATTCTCAGTGTGTCTGCTAGATGAAAAGAGTTCCCAACACCATGTTGCTCATCTCATCCATAGGGAGAGTCTCGAGAACTATAGTCTACCATCTTACTAGTCATCTTTGATATTTCTTCCTACAAGGTATATCATGTTAGCTAAACCAAATCACAATAAACCAATGTACCTTAGCATAGTTCGGGGAGGATATCTCATCTGCAAGAAAAACCAATTAGCGTGATACATGTATAACATAATCACAATAGCATATAGAAATACAACTCATAAGCATATAACCTTATAGCCATCATTCTAGTTAGAGTCCAGTCATCGATGCATGACCATGTCAACCACACATACCATGACCTCATGTATGATGACATCAATCATACCAATGTATGTAGACAATACACAACCATAAACATAAGCGATACACCAGCACATATGCAAACAACACACAAGCATAAGCATGGACCACACACATGCATAAACACATATAATCAAGCATAAACGAACAACACTTGTAACAACAGGTAGCAATATTTGACCAAGCATACAAGAATGATACATGTAAGTGGAATTTAACAACATGTAACCATTCATACACTCATGAAAATGCACTCCACAACAACAACATCAACCTCCACATGGTGACGTCACTACAACGATGATCAACACCATGCAAATGCAATAAGCACATGGTCTCACAACACAAGAAATGCATATGGAACCAGCATAGATGTATTACCAACACACACCCCAACCAGTCTAAGGGGTGAACGATGCTCTGTAACACCCTCCTCCCACATCTACCTAAGTAACCGGCCAACCGAGGTAAAAATGTGATGAGAAGTTACTATGATATGATTCGACCTCCTAATTCATGTTAAGGAAGTGGAATCGATGGAAACACACCATATAGGCCTTCAACACCAGCTACAGGACCCCTAAAAACCATCCCAACATTCTTGGTAACCAATTCTTGGGTCCATTAAGGTTTTAGACCACTTTACCCTGAGACGCTCCCATGTTATGGGCCTGACAGCATCCAAGAGGCTCTGGACACTCTCATGACAAGGCATGCCAGCATCTAGGGACTATTTTGCTCAGTGTTGTGCCAATGTCCCCAGGATTTGAGCCACTTTTTCATGCCCAAAGCCTGGATCACTGCTCAGAATTGAATGACACTTTCATAACAGAAAGATAACAAGGAAATAATGAGGCAAATGCAAATACTTGAACAAGCCCTTGACTAGACCTCTACTAACCATGACAGACATTTCGTCAAACATAGCACAAATATGTAATCTACAGGTGTAAATAACATATCTAAGCATAGGGGTCTCATACTTATTTGAGATTCACTAAGAAGCATTGATGCCTCAACACATTAGTTGTCATTTCATCCATTAGGTCATAGATATATTGTTCATTCATTTACAAGTAAAAACATGATGATAGCCATACATAGCTACTATCATAAAACATATACATAACCAACATAATAGCAACAGAAATACCAAGGAATTCATAGCCATATAAACCAATATAATACTCATAAAATAAAAGGATAAATAACCTCATATTGATGATGCAAAATCCAAACTAGGGATGGGACTTCCACGCTCCACCCAACCGTAGAATGGCTGAGCCAAATCTCTCTTCAACGATTCACACCCTTTCCATATTCCAAACATGAATGTGGGATCTCATAAAACACATCAATCCAAAACCTTCTAGGGCTTCCAGAGGCCAACCACCTCAACCCATCAAAAATTGATTCCACCTCATGGTCGGACATCATAAAACCATCATCATATTGGTCTCTACCCATGCCTTCCAGGGCTCTAGAGCATTTGTTCCAACCAAGGCTTTGAGGACTAGTAACTCAACCCACATCTATCATTGTGCTTCCAGAGCATTTGTCCAACCAAGGCTTCCAAGACTAGTAACTCAACCCACCAAGGGCTTCCAGAGCATTTGTCCAACCAAGGCTTCCAGGACTAGTAACTCAACCCAAGTTGTTACAGGGCTTCTAGAGTATTTGTCCAACCAGGGCTTCCAAAAACTAGTAACTCAACCCAAGATGAAGGAAACATGAGAACCAACCAAACCAAAACAAGGAAATAAACCCACAATCTCCATGGCTATCCAGGAAATAGAAAGGCTAGGCAATCCACTGTCAATCCAGGCAATCCTCCATTCCAGTGACAGATCATGACCAATAAACCACATGCATATGCCATGCATGCCAAAACTAGTTAGGAAAACATACATGCAACTCAGCACTTGCAAGACAAATCTGTTGTAGTTGTTGATCCCAATGTCCTCTTTCACTTTCCTAATCTTCCTTTGCCTTCTTGCTCCAAAACTCCAAGTATGCCACACTCTCCAAGAGTAATCCAAGAAAGTTCTAAGTATCCAAGAGTATGAGAGAGAGAGAGAATAATGAGAGAGCTCCAAAACTGAACTGGCCAAAGTTTGTGTACTGAACCTCAAAAGCCTTTTTATGAATGAGGCCTATATTTTCTTCATTTTCCATTATTTTCCTTCATTTTCCTCCTCACATGCAACCTGTGACCTTTCACCTCCCTTTTCTCCTAATTTCCATTATTTCCATAAATAAATGTCCCAAAAATGTCATTTTTCCTTTACCATTGCCTTTTCTAATTTCCTTAGCCATTAGTAAACCAAATGAATGGTCACACTAGGATGTCTTGCCCAACATTCAGCTTGGAATAAGTGTCCCATCAACCGTGGTTATTATTTTTCCTTTTATTAATTTTTATTACATGGAATTTTCCCTAGGGCTGTTACAATAACCTAGCTAAGACACAAATAAATCGAGAGCTCTCTTGCATAGTTTTGCACCCAACTCATTTCTTGAAGGAGAAGTGAGTTCCTTAGATCTGTACTGAGATAATAGACCTACAAATAGGAATCCAATCAAAACCCTTATGCCCAAATCAAAACAAGAGAGACAGAACCTAAGGCTTCGATCTCCTCAAAAAAATTATACACTTCAACCAAAAAATATACCATAATCATAATTCTTTAAATGATTTCCAGATCTGCTAGGACCTCAATGTTGACGGAATACATGAGAGTTGAAATATATTTGTGCTTCTGAATTAGATATGTGCCCTAATGAATCTTGTGTCCTACAAGGAAAAACACCCAAAGAAAACCCATATAAAATAAATAGCCCAAAAACCCTAAAGAAGACACCCTTGAGTCTTCTTGGCCGAAAAATAATTTCACTCATCCATTCATGACTAACTCGCTACAACTTCGCTCATCCATTCACCACTAAATTGGTTGCAGGTTTTGAGAGAGAGCCCATACATCTCTTTCATTCAAGTGGAATAATCCTCCTTTTATATCAATCGATGAGACTTCTAGATGATTAGTGACCCTTAATAAACAATCATCTAAAATTAAATTTCAAAAGGTTTCAAAACCTTTAGTTAATTTTAATTTTAAACCAACCTCCATTTATTTTATTTTTATTTTTTATTTTTTACTTCAACTTACCTTACTTTTTAATAAATTTGAAGCTTTAATAAAACCCTTCTTTGTAAATGTTCCAAACAATCATATGTTGTCAACCCTTTAGGGTTTTCAATCACACTTGTTCAACCAATGATGCCACATCATCCCACATCATCATATTGTATCTTTAGAATCTTCCACATCATCATTAGCCCTTGCAGTTATGGACCAATGATTTGGGTCTTCAACTTTGACTAGGCATATCTCACAAACCGTGGGGGCCCATGAGATGCTTCGCATATCAGAGGAATCAGCATGAGGAGGAGAATCTACTGATAAGGGTCTCCGAGGAAAACTGGGTGATTTATCGATTCAAAAACTTCAACAAAGACAGGGTGTGTCCAACATCCAGGAAACCAAATCCTAGTGATAGGGTTAGCTAGGGTTTCATCATTGCATTATTAAGCTAAACATCACGTGGAAATCAATCATCAAGTTGCATCATCATCATGGGTTCCAAGTGATCCAAACCCTAGGTTTAGGGTTTCTTCCTGCAATTTCTCTTGCTTTGACATCAATGACAACATGCTCAACAATCTCCTCCTTTGTCATTGATGTCAACACACCTAGCATTACAAGGCATGTTGTATCCTGCAACTCTCTCTCACCCTTGATTCCTCCAAGGTTCTCTGCCCCTTCGACATCAATGGAAAAGGGTGACTCCCCCTGAGAATCTGCTTGATCCTGTGGACCTATGATCTAATTCCCCCTAGCAGACTCCCCCTTTCAATATCCTTTCCTATTGCATCTTGTAACATCATCTGATCTTGTGTTTTTGCTCCCCCTGAATAATATGCTTCTCCTACAAACTCTCCCTGTCTATGTGCATCTACCAACTGTGTGAGACTTCATTGTGAAGCATGTTTTCTCTGTCGTACCTTGGTGGTCTTATATTCCTTCCTAGTTAAGTTCCTTCCTTCCTGGTTCTGCAGGGTCCGCGTCAAGCTACTTCTTCAATCTCAGGCAAAATGGTCAAGATTATCACATAAATATCACTCTACATCTGACCTCAATAATGGAGCATATGGAATCTATCTTGTTTACCAAAAAATATGCTTTTATGGCTTTGATAAAACCCTCTATCAACACTTCTATTATATCCCCTGTAGTCTACAAGTTTGTGTCCATAGTTAGAACATGTGTAACAATAACCATAAAATGTGCATGTATACTCGAGCATATAGGGTGAAGATTTGTTGAAGGTGTCTCACCCTTGAGAGTATCTTTGTTGTTATCCACTTCTGAATGCTCTATTATGAATTGGTGTTTTGAATGCAGCATTTTGGCTTCTTGAGGCATTGGTCTTCCAACTTCCAAAGTTGGTTGACTTGTGTAGAACTTTGTCTTTTGGATACACTTAATAATGAGGCTTCTCTACATGGGGCTTCTCTTCTTCATGAGGCTTCGTTTCTTCTTTGAAATATGGGTGCTTTTCATCATTGTAGCATGAGGACTTATCATCATATCCAAGACCTATCTTGATAAGTGGTGACATTTGGAAATTAAGAATGCCATCCAAGACCTGTGAGCTCCTCAATTTTTCAGTCAATTGGTCTACTTCTACTTTCAAGGTGACCATGTCCTATTCATGTTTTGTGCAATCCTCTTCCTTTTGCTTTATTTAACTTCTTAAGGATTCCTAAATTCTTTTGGATTCTTCAAGTTCCCTCTTCAAGGAGGTGACCTTCTTGCCATGTTCTTCATCTTGTTTTTCCCTTTCTTTGAGTTTTTTTATTAAGGTGCTTTCCCTATTGTTTTCCTCATGCAACATGTTTTTGAGGTGATCAAGTTCATAATCATTTTCTGGCATATGTTGCTTCTACAATTCAACTTCTCTTTTCAACCTAGTTATTTCATCAAGAGAAAAAACATTTTTAGACTCATTCCAATTTTCAACGCCCACATGTTTTCATTTGAGAATTGTAACTTCATCATTCTCCATTGACTTCCCCATCTCAGATGTTACATATCTGCCTTCAATAGTTAAGCCTTTAAGAAGGACCTGCTTTGATACAAATTGTTGGAAATACTAAGAGTGGAGTGAATCAATATTTCCATTTATTTTTAAAAAATTGGTTAGATTTTACTTTCTCAAACATTTAGAGCACAAAAACATGAGCCATCACACCAATGATAATACACAAAATTTGTGATCCAACAATCTTTTCATTATGTATGGTTTACATACAACAGCTTACCAAAAGAATCTGGAAGGAAGTACTAGACTCCCCAAGGTTTTACCAACAAGCTAGCATGAAGCAAAAGCTCCCTAAATGGTTGGGATCATGTACTAAGGATAATGGCCCAAGCACAATCAACCTCTGTTGTTGTTCTCTGCCAATATTGTTGTCCACCACTGCTGCTACACCACACTACTATTGTTGTCCACTCTATGTAGTTTCTATCACTACTACCATCACCACAGTTGTTGTTATATACTCTATGTTGTTGTTGTTTCTATCATCATTGTTTTCACTTACAGTCATTGTGGTCCAGTCTATCCCCTACTGCCCACTATGCTACTACCATTATCCATTTATTTGTCCACTATCGATGCCTCCATTATTGATCATGTTGCCACTAATATACTCACCATCACATTCTGCTCAAGTGTTGTCATTCATCATACTGCCACACATCTCCATATCATGTATTCACTGTTGCAATGAAAATGTCATTTTCATTGTTATTGCTTAGTCCAAATATGTTGTCACAATGAGGATATTATCATATGATTGTCTCACAGTCACAGTCATAAGAATCTTTGTCATAAGGTTTTTGTTATACAAGTTACTGTAAGGTTCACTACCATCATCAAATGTCACCATTATACAAGAAGTTTGCTATAATATTATATTATCACTGCTACCTAAGGTCATTGTTGTCATCAACCATCAAGTTTGCTTTAGAATTTCAAGGTCATTATAAATAGATTGAGGTTACTATCAAGCATATATTAGCATAAATTAATCACAATCAGTCATAATCAATTAGGTCATCCCTGTAATCATCATGAAGAGTTTTTGTCACATAACAAAGGTACCACCATTTGTCACAAGCACATCTAACATTGTCCTAATCATCATTGTCACATGCATACAGGTCTTAACCAACCTCGAGTACCAGGATTTCAATCAAAGTTTTACTAATGTGCAACAAGATTACAGTCTCACTGTCTCATAGGTATCACTGCTCAAATATAACACTGCATACATCATCAAACCACTATCACAAAGTCAGTTACATATAAAGTTGATACATCTTTGTCCCAAGATTCTGCATTCGGCAGGCATATTTCTTCTACACTAATTTGAGGCTCAAGAACGATCATTGTCTGTTATTTATGTTGTCTACAGAAACCAATATATACCTATGAGATGGTTATAGGACTCTATCATGAGGTTGTAGAAGGGAGTCAATGTATCCGATCTACACGGATTTCCATTAGCAACTATGTTTCTTATCACCCTAGGAAGCAAGCGCTCACTACTTGAATTATTGCACCAAATACTTTTCTTGAGATATCACGAGTTGAACTTCAGAACAAGTAATTTGTGTGTGAACAAGGGCTACCACATAGCTATTCAACTTTTGTTCAAGATGCACCTAAAGATAGCATTGTCCAAGAGTTTATGGGAGTCTTAGACTAAAGAGTACTCAACTTGAATTCTAGAGTGATTCACAAGTCTAACTGACAAATCACAATATATTTATCATGTCTATTCTTGTGTTAAATTGATGACACATAATGAAGCTAATTCGAGACTCTGAGAAAATTCATGCATAATCATTCCATTGTTGAGGTGAACTAAAAGTTGCTTCAGATGTGCTTAAGAAAGAAGTATGTAGTCATATATTAAGGAGTCGATGAGAGCAATGAGACCACTAGAAACTTGTTAAGTCCTCAAGACCATAGGTAATTGAAACATCACAGAGTTATGTGTCACAAGAGTTTAGTGATCAGTGTGAGTCCAAGTTCAGAAGGGAGGATACAGGCCCATGTTACTTTAAAACTGCAATACTTTGTTGAAATCTCCAAAGGTCACAAGCATGCCCTAGAAGAGGGTCGTAGAAAATAATCAATAAATTCCAATTTGTGTCTTTAGGTCAATGCACATAATAACCTAAAGAGGGCCTCAAATAAATTCAGAGCTCTCTTACACATATTCTCACTCAACTCATTTCTTAAAAGAGAAGTGAGTGCCTTAGATTTGTACTGAGACAATAGACTTGCAAATACGAATACAATTGAAACCCTTGTGTCGAAATCAAAGCAAGAGAGACAGAACCCAAGGCTTTGATCTCCTAAAAAGAATTCAATTTTATGGGTCAGAAAATGCATCCATTAATTAGCAACCTATTGTAGATTACTTGATACACTTCAACCAAATAATAGACCATAATCATACTTCTTCAAATGAATTCTACATCTGCTAGGACATCAATGCTAACAGTAGACATGAGAGTTGAAATAGATTCGTGCTTATGAATTAGATATGTGCCCTAATGAATCATGTGACCTACAAGGAAAATGCCCTAATTAAAACCCATGTAAAAGGAAATAGCTCAGAAACCCTAATGAACAACACCCTCGAGTCATCTTGGCCACAAAGTAACTTCGCTCCCGTTCATGACTAACTTGGCCGCAACTTCACTCATTCATTCACGACTAACTTGGCCGCAGGTTTTGAGAGAGAGCCTGTACATCTCTTTCATTCAAGTGGAATAAGCCTCCTTTTAATATAAAATCAATGAGACTTCTAGACGATAAGTCGACCCTTAATAATAAAATTTCAAAAGGTGCCAAAACCTTTATTTAATTTTAATTTTAAACCAACCTCCATTTATTTAATTTTAATTTTTCTTTTTGACTTTGACTTCCCTTACTTTTTAATAAATTTGAAACTTTAATCAAATCCTTCTTTGGCAATGTTCCAAACAATCATATGTTGTCAACTCTTTGGGGTTTCCAATCACACTTGTTCAACCAATGATGCCACATCATCAACCTTGGTATTTTCCACACCATCAAATTGTAGCTTCAAAATTTTCCACATTATCATTAGCCCTTGGGTTATGGACCACTGATTTGGGTCTTCAACTTTGACTGGGCATCTCTCACAATCCATGAGGGCCCGCGAGATGCTTCACATATCAATGGAATTAGAGTAACGAGGAGAATCTACTGACAAGGGTCTCTATGGAAAACTTGGTGATATGTTGCTTCAAAACTCCAACAAAGACGAGGTGTTTCCATCATCTAGGAAACCCAACCCTAGTGCTAGGGTTAAATAGGGTTTCATCACTACATTATTAAGTTACACATCATGTGGACATCAATCATCAAGTTGCATCATCATCATGGGTTCCAAGGGATCCAAACCCCGAGGTTAGGGTTTCTTCCTACAATTGCTCCTACTTTGACATCAATGAAAACATGCTCAACACACATGACCTCCGCTCTATCATGTTTACTCTATGGTTCATGGTCCACGACATATGGTTACTCCACAATTTTGAACTTCACACAACTTCATACTTCCAAAAGTCTACTCCACATTGAAAACGCCATAATTTAGTAAAAAATATTCAAACCAAAGCATTTTACATCCAGATATTAATGCAAAATATGTTGCATCACAATTTAAGTGATGCCTTTTGATGTCAAAAGCATTTGATGTGTTTCTAGAAAAATCTAGATACAAGTTTGAATACCAATTTTGTCAATGGACCTTTCCAAAGATCTGTTCGCTTAAATTTCCTTGCCCTGTAGCCTTTAAGCTCTAAAATCTTATCAACTAAAAAATAATTGCCATCTAGATCCATCTCCAACAAGCTCTTCCCCAGGCCCTAGGTGCCACTTTCCATGGTGTTCAAATTAGCCTCCACGGGTGAAACAAGCTCCTCTCTTGTGCGCATCGCATACAACAAATAGAGGTTTGTGGGATCCTTGTAGCCCTGCAGCACCCCTGACACACACATTTCTCCTTGTTCCCCTGGGTTGTTAGGTTTGGCAACTCTTCTCCTTCCTCGCACTTGTTGGACATTCATATTTGAGTTATCGTCTCCTAAACAGTCCCTAACCCATTCCAACTGAAGCAAGACTCCTAAGGAGTGCACTGACAGATCTAAATCAACTATTGTAGGGTATGTGTGGAAGATAGTAATCCATTCTATTGTTTTGGAACAATCAGTCTTTGATTTAGAAAGAATGTGCATTAACAACTCGGCTAAAACTCTAAACAACAATTCTTGTGGTGGGATTAACCAATCTTCGCTGCCATGAAATGCAAGTCCTCTCCCACTGTTGCAGAAATATTGTGGATGGATTGCCAACTCTAGTTCTATTGTCATGTTCGTGGTCTTTATATCCACAAGGAAAATACTACGCGAGCCCCACAAATGAGGAGAAGCCTTTGGAAACATAGAAGCAACAACCAAACCAAGGAGGAGCCAGCTTCCATTAAGAGTTCATCCATAACCCAGAAAACCCTAGCCAAGAAGTTATTGAATTTGCGTTCTTCCTGAAGTTACAGGTTGGTTAGGCCCATAACCTTCGTCCGACTACAAGTTCATCCACCTGGGCTTCTCTCTATCTTTGTTGCCACCCAACCGAAGAGGGGGACCATGCATTTTCCGACTGGTGCAAATTTGTTGGAATCCCTCTAGCCAAGAGGGCCAACAAAAGAGAACATGACTACAAAAATATGACAAAGAACAATATACCCAGAAAATAAACTAAACAACAAATTACAACAATCTACTTTCCACACCGACTGCTGCAATTTAAAATGGAAAATTAGAATCTAGATTTCTCTTACATTAACACAAACAAAAACTTACATACAACCAGGCCCTCCCTGCCAAGGTGAGAGGGAGGCAATGTTGCTTCCAATTCTTGTTTCTCACACTAAAACCCTCGGATACAAAACCTCAAGAAAGACAAACCTAATGCACACACACCTCTAACACTAAGCTCAATAAAATTTATAATGAAAGAATATAAAAATATTCCAAAACAAAAATATCTCTCACCTACTTTCCCTCTATTACAAATTCATATTCATTTCATTTACATGTTGGATCGATAGTCGGGAACTCCCTTCTTTAATTGAATAAGCCCTGAACTTATGAGATCTTATGAGGGTGAGCTTTCCCTGCATGCATATTAACTACTATTTACATTTAATTTTTCTAATAATCACATTCAGGTTCCCACATAATGCACCTTTTTTATCTATATATAATTTTAATTTTAAAGTTCTTTTATCTTTTCATTCCCATAAGCATTTGTATACTTAAAAATAAAAAATCAAATATAAATATAAATATAACTTTTTAAAATAAATTATATAACACTAAAACCCACATACAACAAACGCAGATATAAAAGTGTAACAAACATTTAATTATTATACATCTATAACATTATGTATAACGAAACAAGTATACTATTTTGAAAAAGTAACAATCATTGTGATAAAATTAAAAATATAATCACTACGCACTCCATCACCCAAAGCAGAAACGTGCTTACACCCTGCACCTTTTACATCAACATTAAAATTATGAAGAATGTCAAACCAAATGCTGAATATTTACAAATTAGTTACATGGCCCAAAGTTTTTAATAGCTTATACTTGAGTACATTACCATTGTTAAATAAAACAAAAAAGATTACACTCAAACCATTACTATTCATCACAAAGTTTTTTTTATTCATTTAAAAATCATCGACCAAATAAAATTGATATCATCAAAGTGAGATGAGGAACTTGAAAAGCATTCAAAATAACTATAACATTAAAATTCACAATAATCTGAGTGTATAAATTGTTTTGGTTGATAAATATATTGAAAAATGTTTTTTTTGTTTTAAAAGTTATGGAAATTCTAGTTATATTTTGAAAAAAAATTATTGAGATTTTCGTAAATTCAAATAAAAGTTGTTAAATTTCATTATTTTAGGTACAAGTTTTTGATGGTGCTAAATCTATTTCCACTATTAAAAACATAATTCAAATACTGCCTCTATAAAAAATTTTGAAATATTTTTGCCCAAATTCCAACCATTTTTAGCCATTCAAAAAATTCCTCCACCTTCTTAAACAACTCCATTAAAAAATTTACATAACCCAAATAACTCAAAAATAAGAATATCCTGTCAAAATTAATGGAAATTGTTAAACAACTTATTAACGAGAACGTATACCATTTCGGATAAAGTGCTAAATGGAAATTGTTAAACAACTTATTAACGAGAACGTATACCATGTCGGATAAAGTACTATTGTTTTAGTTCATTAAAATCGAAAAGACTAAAAAATATTATTACACTATTTGTAATTC